>CAIGQQ010031344.1:0-32486 GCA_903798035.1 Danio albolineatus | reverse complement strand
GATTAAGAAATGCAAGCATTCACAACATGTAAGCAAAAGAAAAAAAACATTAAAATGTCCATATCTTATAAGATCTTGCGATCCTCATGAGTTAAGAAATGTGAAACTCATCCTCTTATCTATGAATCTAAATACTTTTCAAATTGAAGTAAACTCACAAAAGTGATCGCACATGCATTCAAACTAAACGCATGTTTCAAATGACTTTTTCGACAAAAATATAGAATATAACATAAAATAATATATTCTGAATAAATATTGGGTTAAGTTCATTGTCATTTAGTTTAACAGATACATTAAAATAAACATTCTTATTCAAATATATAAAAGTGTAAGTTCTCATAATACATGTTATTATATTTATCATTTGGGAAAACACCATTAGCAGGATTTGAAAGATTTAGTAATTTAAAAAATGACAATTATTCTTATTTTGGGGCTGCACTGCAATGCTTAAAAATAATCTATTATGTCATCAAATGATTCTTTTTTCAAATATGACTGATAAAATGTGACAAAGTGGCGCAGTGGGGAGCACTATCGTCTCACAGCAAGAAGGTCGCTGGTTCGAGCCTTGGCTGGGTCAGTTGCCATTTCTGTGTGGAGTTTGCATGTTCTCCCTGTGTTCGTGTGGGTTTCCTCCAGGCACTCCGGCTTCCCCCAAAAGTTCAAATACGTGGTGTAGGTGAACTGGGTAAGCTAAATTGTCCGTAGTGTATGTGTGTGAATGAGTGTGTATAGATGTTTCCCAGTGATAGGTTGCAGCTGGAAGGGCATCCGCTGCGTAAAACAGATGCTGGATAAGTTGGCGGTTCATTCCGCTGTGGAGACCCCCAATTAATAAATGGACTAAGCCAAAAAGAAAATACATGAATGAATGAATGAATGAATGAATGAATGAATGAATTACAATACTAGTGTGACACTGAAATGCATTTTAGTCTGATTTTTTTGTAAAAAAGTATGATAGTCATAAAAAATATCAAATAATAATAAAACTCATCTGGACACACTCTAATGATCAAATAAATAAACATAGGTCTTTGACTCATTCAGGACACTAAGGTCCAATCCCAATTCTACCCCTTTCCCCTCTGCAACTCTCACTTGCAGTGAGAGCCGTCTTTTGGAGGAGATGTTAAACCGAGGTCCTGGCTCTCTGTGGTCGTTAAAATCCCAGGATGTTCTTCGAAAAAGACTAGGGGTTTAACCCAAGCATCCAGGCCAAACTTGCCCACTGGCCTCTGTCCATCATGGCCTCCTAACCATCCCCATGTCATAACTGACTCTGTCTCCTCTCCACCAATCAGCTGGTGTGTGCCGTGCAGTCTGGCACAATATGGCTGCTGTCACGTCATCCAGGTGGTTGCTGCACACTGGTGGTGGATGAGGAGATCCCCCCCCCCCACCCCACAACACCCCCACTCCCACCAAAAATGTGTAAATGAGCTTTGAGTGTACATAAAATCACTATATAAATCTGAGGAATTATTATTATGTTTTGCATGTTCACGTAAAGGGGTAGGGGTGTCCCAATTATCTTAAGCTTGAAGGTTTAGGGCTAAGGGGAAGGGCTAGGGCCCTTGAAACAGAGATTTTTCAGGACCACACTCAAAACCAAGGGGTAAGAAAATATCCCAGAATACACCAGCCACGATGGCTGCACACAGAAGTCAGGAGATGCACAAATTAGTATTTGGAGCAAGGGGAAGGGGTAGGGGTACAAAAATAGAATTGGTATTAGGCCTATATTTTACTGCAGTACATAGTTGATGTACTGCCCACTCTAATTGCCAAAACTGTAAATCAGTTTTTTTGCGAATAAGATTTCATTTAAAAAAGAAACTGTGACAGGTTTGATGAGCCTCCTTTACTTATTTAGCTTTAAAAAACTATCCCATGCAGTTACAGAAAATCGAATATATTTGACATTTTGGGACTGATTTAAGACTTTTCTTTTATCTGTAATACGTCTCATAACAATGAGACCCGTTTTCTTGCATGAGTTTCTTAAACACCTTGAAAGTCAGTTTTCTCAGCAGGAATGTACAAAGTCAGCAAGTTTATAATGCCTCACCTTTTAACTTTTTAACTAACTTGTGTAGATTTTTCCAACATGACCCACATCAAAACAAGTGAGAAAACATGAAAGGAATCCATACTCACCGTCCTTTGTGTTGAGGGACTTTTTCAGGTTTTCATTCACAAGAGGGGTTTTATTCTATTCAAAAGAGCACAATTCTAAATGCCACACTGAATCCTGGAGAAGTACAGGAACACTCACACACACTAAAAAAAACATTCATGTAGCCGTAATTGAGGTAAAGTTGGTTTTATATTCATACATTCAGACTTTCTTCTTAATAATATAGTTACAGTAATGTTTTCTTTGCAAATTCTAAACGGGGAAATCTAATTGGCCCAAAATGGCTATCAAAGTACAACACTGTTTATAGTCAATTAAATAGTGTTATGTTGTTTTGAAGTCAATCTTACATGTGATTTTAGACTGAATTAGGGCTACACAATATCTCGTTTCAGCACTGATATCGCAATGTGTGAATTTGCAATAGTCACATCGCAAGATATCCAATGTTGAGTCTGAATTATAGTTGACCAGGAGCTACAGAATTGTATTTAACTACTGTTTATACTGAATTTATATGATTTAAGCAAAAAAATAAAATAAAATAAAATTTCTTACTTAGAATTTTTGTCTCGTTTCTAGTCCAAATAAATTTCAAAGTGAAAACAAGATTATTGTATTTTCCCCAAGGGAAGATAAGTTTAGTTGTTTTAATGAAAAACAAATATTCTAAACGTATTTATTCTGAAGTTAAAATCAATACCTATATTTTTACTTGATCTAAGAATTTTTACATATTTGGCCAAGAAAAGAGACAAAGCAAAGAATGAAAAAACTTTTTTCATTGTGAATATTCAATTTCTGTACCTGAATACTGTTAGACTACCCAGAAAACCATTAATTAGTGCTATTCAAACTTGTGAACCTGTATTCATGTAGCAATATTTATTGCAGAAAAAATAACGCAGCACTAGACTGAAAATTCAAAGTAACATGGTAAACAATATAGGGACTGTGTCACAAGCTGTCACTGAATGAATATGCAAATATAAAACAAACTTTACCTCAATGTAGCCGTTCCCAGTTAGCATAACATGAGTTCTTATAATTACCTCAACTTTGTCCTGCTCCTCCAAGGCAAGAAAAACAGCTGCGCGTAGCTCTGCCTGTAAAACCAAACAAACCATCACAAAATCCATATGTCCATCACTCAGACAGATTTCTAAAAGTAATGATAAATACTCATGTGAAACATTTCACCTCAAACTGACAATGTCAGTGAAAACAGCTCTTATATCACATTGACTTTGTGTGGCTTGATAATATTAAATAACTTCTTCAATTTCCTAGTCAGTTTGCAAAATAAATATACTGGAAATTTACTACAGCAGATTTGCTGGTTGATATTTAGTATAATATTAACACAGCAGGAATAAACAGTGACAGTGTAAAATCTGATCTTTATTAGTATGAGTGAGTGGAAAACACGTTACATAACTGTCAGAACGCAATGTTGTCACACTAGGGTCTGCTGTTGTCCAGTTGTTGCCCATAACAACTTTAGCATCACCATGCTATGCTAACAACCGTTGTGCTTATAAAACAAAATATGTCCCGTATGAGACAGAAGTGATTTTGTTCTTTATACAATTTCAAAAGCGTTTCGAATTAAGCAGGCAAATACCTTGATTTTATTCAAAACACCGCTGTTTTCCAAGTTTTGGATCAGTAGATCTCTCAGTTCCGTGTCCTCCTCCGTCGCAGACATCTTCAATTTGTGTCATGTGACTACAGGGTGGAAACTGCGCGCCCTGGCGGCTGTCAAGGACTTTACATATTGGCTCGTATGATGGTTATAATGCTCTACAATCAGGGATTTGAGGTTCGTATGGTTGGATTTGAGAGCTTTCGTCCGTTTTGAAAAACACATCGACCCAGCCAGATTGAGATGAATTGTAATTCTACAGACCTCATTTGACTGAATCCCGCCTGCAGCTCAAGAATATTAAGAAGCTAATTAATATTCATTAATCAAACGTGATTGTAGTAGGTCTAACACCTCCACTCCAGGTAGACACAACAATGGCTAGTAGTTAGCTGACGTTAATGGGACAAAACTGACAATTCTGTTATCATTTAGGCATCTTTTTCTGTAAAATCCATGGTAGGAAGAAAACAAATACTATTCAATGGCTACCAGTTGCCATTTTTTTTGTGCGTTCAACAGAAGAAAACTCTTTGTAGCAAGTGGGTGAGTAAATGATGGCAGAGTTTTCATTTCTGTGTAAATTATCTCTTTAAATGTGCTCACTCAATCGAAAAGTCTGCATAAGTATAACAGATAAACATAATTAAAGGGATAGTTCGTTCAAAAAATACTCACTTTCAAGTCTTAAATGATGCAGGTGACAATTATTAAGTAGAATTAAGATATTTTTATGCCAAAACTGTGGTCTTTGATGATACAGTATGTGATGCAAGTCAATAGCATTGGCTAGCAGTACTTTCAGCCAAAGATATACAGAAACTAAACAAAGTAGTAGCCTACATAATGCAGAACAATTAATGAGTGCAAGAATGTAAATATTATAGCGTAATTCCATCAAAATTATGCTTACTAGTGCATATCTTGCATGCTGCAACATATAACAATTTTTCTCATGTGCAATCTCAATCAGAAACTCTGAAACTCCAGAAAATCTAAACTTTTAACATGTCTGTGGATTAAAGGTAAACTAAAGCACATTACATTGTTCTGTTTCTTGCATAGATCATTTGTTTCACAGACATATAATTTTGTTTTGCCTGTATGTTGTTGTTGTTTTTTGACTCTCACAGTGCAGGTAACCATTGATCTGCAATGCACCAGTTTCAGGCAAAAAAGTTTCTTTATTCTTCTACTGAAGAATATTGTCACATACTACAAACAAGATCTTACACTATATATAGTTATAAATAGATATTTCTAAATGATATTTTATTATAAATACCTGATTAGTGTCATATGGTGGTTATTTTGTCATTCAAAATGATCTGTGTAAGATGCTAAAATTACAAGCAACATGAAGCCTGAATCCCAATTATTCATTATTACTATCAGAAATTTTGCCAGAAACACCTCATTTCTGCAGCGCTACTTAAAATGAAATGGATAAGGACAGGGGCGCCGCTAAGGGGGGGAAAGTTAGGACGATTCTAAGGGCCCATGCACTCTAGGGGCCCCCAGAGATCTGCTTTATAATTAATACCAGTACTATAATGTAATATAAATTATTAATGTATCTCTAAATTACAATTAAAACAATTTATTAGAAAAAAAAACAGCTTATATCTGCCTCTCGTGTCTGTCACTGTCAAATTGCACCCCCTCCTTTCACTCTATGGTTCAGTCCTTCAGTAGCGGGAAGAGAGTTGATGCTTTGATGAGTGCGAGTGATCGTCAGGTAAACTGTCAAAGCAGCGAGTCCTCGAGTCGAGGTTAACAAAGATTAAATCCGGTCATCAAAAACGAAAAGAGAGGCTACAAAAAGCAGAGAGGGTGAAACGGTAACGGCTGTTGCTATCACAGTTTTTTGAAAAGAAAGGTAACGTTATGTCTATCCACAGAGCTTTCTTTTTGCGGTAATGACAGCTCCGCTAGTTTAATTTACTTTGCTAATGATGAGCTTTCTCTATATACGCCCTCACCCGCTCTTCCCTACGAAGTTCCCCAAACTCATCTCCCAGTTGAAGAAGCAGGTAACTGAGATCCTGCCTTTAAAAATAGCATGTGCATTGCAGTCTGCGTTTAAGTATTAATTTCACTATGATATTAACTTAATTGTTGACGTGGCCACTATTAAATGACTGCTATTTTTCCACAATGTTGATTATGTAGAAGGATATTAGTTATAACAGCAAAGCAAACATAAAACTGAAAGACAAAACTTTAAATTTATCAAGTTAGGTTTCCTTGAAAGATAATGATCTATTTAGTTTTTTTTGCCCAGTGGACCATTTCTAGTAATATAACTGATTAGTCAAACTCATACCATATCAGCAGAATAGTGTAAAACAATATCTCAATGTCCATACAGACAAGTTTTGAATAACTATGTATCTTTTAAATATGTCATAGCCAGGATGCTCCTCAAGCCACTCTTTTGAGCCTAGATTGTTAAAGTAGAGCCCATAGTGAATGGCGTAATTTAAATGTAATAAATTTGCAGAATTCTGTCTGTATTACTTTACTGCATGTACTCAGTTACACAAGAACGTGTGTAAACACACACACACATACAGATATACACACATACAGATATTAGCCCCCCTTTTAATTTTTTTTTCTTTTTTAAATATTTCCCAAATTATGTTTAACAGAGCAAATTTTCACAGTGTGTCTGATATTTTTTTTTTTCTGGAGAAAGTCTTATTTGTTGTATTTTGGCTAGAATCAAAACAGTTTTAAATTTTTTAAAAACCATTTTGAGGTCAAAATTATTAGCCCCTTTAAGCAATTTTTTTTCTTGATAGTCTACAGAACAAACCACTGTTATACAATAACTTGTCTAATTACCCTAACCTGCCTAGTTAACCTAATTAACCTAGTTAAGCCTTTAAATGTCACTTTAAGCTGTATAGAAGTGTCTTGAGAAATATCCAGTGTAATATTATTTACTGTCATCATGACAAAGATAAAAGAAATCAGTGATTAGAGATGAGTTATTAAAATTATTATGTTTAGAAATGTGTTGATAAAACTTCACTCCGTTCAACTGAAATTGGTGAAAAAATAAACAGGGCTAATAATTCTGACTTCAACTGTATGTATATATGCACATAAAAATGTAAAATTTTCAGTGAATATTTTATTACTGTTCCTTTTTTTGTACTACGTTTACATTTGAACTATAAATCATCTGCTAACTACAGTCATGGTCGTTCTCTTACTAAATACTGATAATTGGTGGACAAAATCAATAATAAAATGCATAGGTCAGTATAACTACATCGCGGACAAAGAGTTTGGAAAGCTCGCTTGGTAGTAGGGGGCCCATCCTCATATTTTTTCATGGGGCCCAAAATTGCTAGCGGCGCCCCTGGATAAGGATATCCTGCAGCTCCTGATGATGCCATCCACATGGCAAATGAAGGTCCACGAGCAAAGATGGCAGCACCCGAGATGAATTCTGTTCTTCATTGGTCCTGCGGATGTTCAGCAACTGCAATGGCAGCAGATTGATTCCTTGACATCCTTGATGCAAGAACCCATTATGTTAAATAAAAGGGACATGTAATGTGGCAACACAAGTTTTATTGAGTAAGAGATGTCAACACCAGCATGATAAAAATTGTACAAAGTTCACAATTTCAAAATGAAATATCACTGCAACTTGTGATCTTAAACACTTAGAGCAAAAAAAGTATCATACCAACGGAAATCATGCCATGTGGTTGAAAAATAAACTGAGAGAGAAAAAAGATATAGCTAAAGAGCTGGATAGAGGAAGAGAGCAAGAGACATTAAGAAAGCTATGCTTCTTTTCTTTCTTTTTTTTTTAAATAGAAAAATCCTGGTTTAAAATGGTGAATTAAAATCCATTTGAAATGGAAACTTGTAACCTGATGAGTTCACAATTATTAATAAGAAAAGTATTCTGCATTCAAGCATGTGACACCATTGATAGAGTTTTCTATTTAAATAGTCACAGATAACCTTTTGAAGTAGATAGTACAATGTGTGCCAACTGAAAATGAGCAGCGGAATTGTGCTTAAAATCCCTTTTCCTGTCAAATCAGTTATGATAGTGGATGAGAGGATATTGTATTTTGCTATCAGTGTGTTAAAAGCGTTACTATCTTGGAAATAAGCTGCATACACAAAGCTTTTGGAGAGAGAGAGAGAGAGAGAGAGAGAGAGAGAAATGTGCTGTGGCTGGGGAAGAGATGTCTGGGTATTACAGAACCATAAATAAGAGCGACTAGCACCATTTCCAAGTCCTCTCATGCTAGCCTTAATTATACAAAATAATAGATTTCGGAAACAAAGCCCCGCGTTGAGCATCAGCATCAACCAGAGTCATTTCACGCTAAAAATCACTGCGACAGACTCATGCTCGATAAATAGGCTACACCACTGAAAAAAATCGTCCTTATGTCTGACTTAGCTTGATGCTTTGAGCTTTCGCTGAATGAAGATGAACGCGGGGTCCCCAGACCGTAACTGTACATGTCGTTAAGATAATATGGAGTAATATGAACAGGTCCTCTCATCGACAGAAACTGTAATCTAGACCCGTGCCACGCCGTTTCCTCGTTTAATTATCAAAAAATGCATCCTGCTTCAATTTCCACGAGCTTAAAGTGCCGCTAATTTCTCATAAAGGTAAAAAATAAGCAATGAACGTGAATTGCAGGTTACCATCTCTTTTAATACTGATTGGAGTTGGGTTTGCATTGCTGATATAGTCGTGTTTGTTGTCATGACCAGATGAATCTCTACATGATTTCTTTTCTCTTTTTTTTTTTTTTTGTTGGACAAAATCTACAAGACAAGTGCTCCATTACTATGACACGATGACGTATGGATGGTGACGTTAACCCTGTATATCCAGCACACTGATAAACAAACAGATTCACTTCCTTCAGAGAAAGAATGAAAGGAAAAGAAAACGTCCCACAATTCAAACGTCTGGGCACCTCCTTGGTCTCCTGGAACAAATAAAAACACCAAAACATGGAAACAAAGGTGTCCCTGTGCAAAATCGAACATGAGAAATGGTAAACCATAATGCATTCATCCTTTTGGACTTGATCACCCATGTTTAAACCCTAAAACATGACTGTATTAAAAGATTTATATAAAACTTAATACTTTACATTTAGTAAAAAGATTCATCAGCTTTCTACTATGGTAAGAATAAGAAATTGCATATACCCAAACTTTTGCATCCCATATCTAAATAAATGATTGATTCGTTATCGTATATTGCTGATATTCTATCATACTACCACTAACATTTTACGTTCATTAAATTAACAATTAATGTTGGATTGTCTCCTTGAATTGTTTTTTCTGTTGGCCTCGACCAGCCGGGCGTTACATTTCGAGAATGGATTCATGAAATATTTCTTGGGATTTACACACCAGTGAGTTTCCGTGTCATGATGTTTGCATTCACAATAGTTTTTTTTTTCTATTTTCCATCTATTTTGGGAATTAAAAGAAGAAAAAAAGAGAGGGAAAAACAACTCAACAAACGAGCTCAAATAAAACGTTACACGTACTGCATTAGAGTGCCCACACTGACCACTATAAATATGATTTTGGAACCAAAAGACAATGTTTCTCAATATTGTTACAAAATGTACCCAAAATCGAACCACAAAAATGTACCACTGTACACCCATCGAACAGCCTGCACATCACATTAGTTCCCATTAGTTCCGTAAAGAGAAGCTCAAAGCTTACATTCCCTCAGTGTATCCCCTCTGCACCTCTTTAGATTTAAAATAATGGATGGTTTTTGTTTACAATTAATAAATACATATACACTAAAATGTGCATACATTAGCAGCTATAAACAGTACATCACATTATGTCAGGTCATATGAAAAATGTACAAAACATGAATGTTCCTCAAAACATTTGCCATTGGTAGTCGTCATCTTAAAGCAAGGCAACAAATAAGTTATGTCATATTTTTTTTTGTTCGTCAAAAGCATAACAGAATCATAAAGAATGCCAAATAATACAATAAATTACAGCAGCAAAAAAATCATACTAGTTATCCGTACTTTTTACACGATGGGTTTCTTTTTTTGTTTCTTATCGATTCTCATCACATGACCTCCAATACTCGGCTGCTAGCCAACTGCGAAGCTACACTTGGATGCCTTGAACCGCTTGCTTTATGTTCTCCAGGAGGGCCTTGTTCTCCGGGCTCTGGTACTGGTCCTGGTGAGTGTACATATCTGTCAAAGTGCTCACATAAGTGTCAAAGTTTTGCTCGTTCATCGGCTCCTGTGGAACAGACGGGGATCATTGGAGGTCGAAAGAAACAAATCAAGCATAGCACACATAAATAAGGCTTAAGACAGAAAGAGGAAGGGAAAAGAGGATCTATTTAGGGAGGAATGAACCTACAACTCTTCCTAATTATCAGCTGGTTAGGCTTGGGTTTTCTACAAACGCAGCTCTGGAAATGCAGGGCTTGACCAATCACATTAAAATGGTCAAAATCAAATGTAGGCCTATTCAAAATATACAGTGGAGATCAAAATCACAATTTACAACATGCAGTTTCCTACATTTCACAAATTTCTACACATCACTGCTGCTTAGTTATATTTGAAATCAATGAGCAGAATTTTAAGGCTATTTCATAAGTTGTATAAAAAGGTTAAATCAGACATTTTAAAAAAAGATCAATACTACACAGCAAAAATTCCAGTGTTAAATATACAGTGTGAGTTGTTCAGTGTTAAAACTAGAGTACATTTTAATCCACGAGTGTTAAAGAGTGTTTATATGAGAAGTTTTTTTTTTTCAGTGTTAAGCATTTAACCCAATATGCAGTGTATTTCCCACTAGTGATGGGAGGTCCTGTGTTTTTACTCAAACCAGTTCTTTCGGACAGACAGTGATCAAACCAGTATGTTTTACTTACACTTGAAACATATCTTGTTGCATTTTAAAACTGCAAAGAGTTGAATGCATTGACATTATTTCTGAAAAGATTAATAAACATTTAATAAATTATAATTACTGTAAATTTGATCACTGCTATCTGTCACACAGACCAATGGACAAGAAAAAAGGTAATATATTAACACTTTGAAGAGTAACACACTCCAGTTCGGTGTAAAAATAAACTCTTACTGTGTTAAAATGAACTCTGTGAGTAATGTACAAATTTCGCACTTTAAAAAGTGTTATTTTAACTCCAAAATGGAGGGAGTCATATGTAAGTTAAACTGAAACTGAGTTAAATGTACACTGATGTTTTTGCTGTGTAGAGAAGACTTTCAGATTCCTCCAAGTTATTGGTGTTAATCTGGCACCTTAATTACTTGGCAAACTATTTTTTACTGGCAACCACACTTCTGAAAGCCTTTGACAGCAAGTTGACCAGATCAAGGACAAAAGGAGACCCTTTCAGCCACAGCAAGAGATGGTATAGTCATTCCAAATCTACTGTTTCTAGAATACTGCAAGTCCCTCAAAAAAAAACATGACAAGATAATGAAGAGCAGTGGTTCAGCGTTGGAGCTTAATTGGCTCACCAGTTTAGCTCTGAATGGGGTAAGGATCTTATCTGGGTAAACAGTATCTTCAATGGATTTTATCTTCAAGTTAATTTGCAGAGACCAAACCTCTCATCAGCTGAAACAATCTAATGACTAGACTAACCTTCGCTGAGGAGCATGTTGTGTGGGCAGAGAACTAGCCCAAGGCTCACTTACAATTGAAGTCAGAATTAGCCATCCTGAACTCCTCCTGTATATTTTCCCCCCCAATTTCTGTTTTCCATCACATTTCTAATTTCTAATAACTAATTCTTTTATCTTTACCATGATGACAGTGCATAATATTTTACTTGATATTTTTCAAGATACTAGTATTCAGCTTTTCAAGGCTTAACAAGATTAATTATAGGTTGGCAAGTTAGTGTAATTAGACAAATCATTGTATAACAGTATAATGGAATAATTGTACTGTATAATGGTTTGTTCTGAAGACAATCGAAAATAAATTGCATAAGGGGGCTGTATATTGACCTTAAAATGGTTTAAAAAAAATTAAAAACTGCTTGTGTTCTTGCCAAAATAAAGCAAATAGAAAAAGAAGACAAATATTATAGGACATACTGTGAAAAAGTCCTTGGTCTGATGAACATCATTTGGGAAAATATATCTAAAAAAATAAAAATAAAAATAGAATAATTCTGATTTCAACTGTATATGATAAGCATATGTTTTGTAGGATTTGGCCTCTTATAAAGCAACATGGCAGACTAATTGCAAATATTTATTAGAAGCTCCTTCAGCAACACTCTCTGCTCTGCTAGCCCTGGCAAACAGCAAAACAGGTAAAGCAATCACTTTAAACTTAAAACTTTCAAATAATAAAATGGCAGTCCAGAGTCCTGATCTAAACCTGAATGAAATCTCTCCATAATGAAACAACATTATGGTTTCTTCAGTCACTAAACTGTGGAAGAGAAGAGACCACAGCCAAATAGTATGAGAGAAAAGTTATGTGTTGTGAGAGAGACTAGTGATGTCATTGATGTATTTGACAGACTAGTAAGGTGCTGTAAGAGTCTAGTGATGTCTGTGAGAGAATATAGATGTATTTGAGAGACTAGTAAGGTGCTGTAAGACACTGGTGGTGTCCTGTAAGAGACTAGTGATGCCTGTAAGAGACTAATAGTGTGCTGTGTGATACTAGTGATGTAGTGAAGTCATTCAAAGCAGGGCCTGTACACTTTCTTCTCAATTTTGACTCCAAATCAATGCTGCTCTCTAATTCTGATTAGTGTTTTCCAAAAAAAGGGTGATTTCCTAAAAGTGCCTTACTTATTTTATCAAATTCTCAATGATAAAGATTACATTTTGTTTCTAAACCATTGAATAAATAAATCTAGAGTTCTTTCATTTTGATCTCCACTCTATATCCGATGAATAACGAAAAAAAGAATGCACATACATTATGTATGCATGCACTGGTGTGAGTTTCATGCTCATGAGTATGTAGGTAATACTGGCATTCACAAGTGATATCAAACAGATCGCCATGAGTAGCAGACAGATATCGATGAGCATCACTGTGCCTGATAAAATAATGTGTGTGTTTACAATAATAACATGAGTTTACTAAGCAAAAAAATAAATATGGCTCATATTGCAACCCCAGCTTTTTTTTTTTTAAATCACTATTCCCTATGTGTGGCACTCTGGTAATACAGTATATATATATGGAGCGTTGTGATGCAAACACATCATACTGTGTGTTACAAAAGGGGGAGGACTAGGGGAGGAAAATGATAGTGAGGAGAAGGATAAAGTTAGACTATGGAAAATGAATCTCTTACTCTGTGGGGCATCTGTAAACAGCAGTAATTTTTAACGGGGGCCTCTTTCAGTGGCATCGGTTTCTATAGAAGGGAGAGGTGTAGAAAAAAGACTATTAGCCCGGCTAACAGCCAGAGGTCAGTGGTCTCAATAAAACTGACAAACTCGAATTCACATGTGGAGGTGCACCGCAAGAAATGATGTTCTTCTTCAATATTTCAGTCTCGTTTTCCAGTACAAATATAAATACTCAAGCTACATTTACTTGAGAAAAAAACAGGTCTCGTTTCATTGAAAAAAGCAACAAAATACAGTAAGTTTAATATACATATGTCAGTTAAGTCATGCAAGATTAGTTTTGTGACCTCATTCATTGACAGACTGTTTTGTTTTCAGCAAAAGTGCACTTAATTTTGATACTTTTAAGATAATTTTGAATTTTTTTGAGAAAATAAGACTTTAGGTCACAATTCAATTGAAAAATACATACTTTTATGGAATATTTGGATATGCATTACAACAGGAAAACTCACAATTTCAGTTTCATGACCTCTTCTAAGATATTAAGACTTGTTTTTTGGGGGGAAAAAATAAAGAATATCCTTAATTTTAATGGAAAACCTGTTCTGACCCCCCATACCCCCATCAAAATAAGACATGGAATAGATTTATGAACAGTTTGTACCAATAAAAAACTGTCAGGATTTACTTAAGACATGCAGTGAAAAAGCAGTGATTTAAAAGGTGTGGGTATTTTATTTTTATGACTGACCCTTTTGCGTATGCATTTGTAAGAGTAGCTTTCTATAAAGAAAGTACTTATTCATGCAAGATGATTTACTAAGGTTCACAGCAGTCCATTTACCAGTATTTGCATCATTAATGCCCCCAAAAAGGAATATCTCAAGCCATACTGAGCTTGAAATGCTGTGACAGCTGCTGTAGAAGAAAAAAAACCTCTTCATTCATGTTCATTTATTAGTCATGCCAGAAGAAGACGCTACCCAAACATATCGATGACCAGGCCATGTTATTTTTCATTTGCGATGCTCTTGGTAAATTGCATCGGTCATTATGGAAATGAACTGCTGCGTCTGTGTGCAATTTGCACAATAGATCACCTGCACAACTTTGCTCTCCCCTATTTTACAGGATTACACACTTTAATAAATGTATCGTATATAAGTAAATTAATCTCCATTTCAAAAAAACTTTAGACATAAGCACAAGAACCCAAGGCAAAAATGCTGAAGAAGAACCTCATTTTTTTTTCCACGGTGCGAGTTGTTTGAGTGGCATGACACATGAACAGGCAACAGTCGTCTGCTGATAGTGCAGCTTGAGGACCTTCGTGAGCACTCTAAATAACATCCATCAACAACAGTGGGGGTGAAGAATTCAGGAGCCATATTCAAGAAGACATGTTTCAGTTGTTTACTAACATGGCTGCCACATTTGAACGGGGCTTTTCCAATCGTGCCCCGTCTCAATGTGTACACGTGACTCTCAGCACATCGGTAGCAACCGATCCACAGCGGCCATGTTGTTACTCAACTGAAAAGCAGTCATTGGAGTGGAGGTTGTTTTTTCTACGATGGTCGGTAAAAGGGAAGTGACCTCAGCACAGAAGCATATGGAACTGCGAGGAACTCAACAACAGACATAAAGAAGCAGATGGGAGAAACAATAGAAACCGCAATTTCATCCCTACTATCACTTCGCAGACTCAGGCCCTGGCTTTTTTAGGCTATACTACGCCGATAAACATTTAGCGTAGGTGGCATGTTAACATACTTGAATATCTGTTCTTAAAGTAAATAATTATCCAACGTTTGACTTTGTGGTCACTGGTGTTTTCTTACCGCTAGTTGAAGGCAAATGTTTGTTGGCACTTACCATGTGAGGGAGCTGGATGTTGGCGAGGCTGTTGATGAGGGACTGGCTGAGGTTGGCGAGCTCATGCAGAAGTGAGTCATTCTGTTGCTCGATGACCTTGTTTTCCTCTTCGATGGATTTCAGGTTAGTCTCCATGGTTGTGATCTGATGGGAGACGGAGAGATGCATTGGTTTTTCTGTGATTTAATAAACGCCACAGGTGGTAGATGTGTGTGAATCTTCTCACTTGAGTCCTTAATTTGATCATGTCTGACTCTACTTGATTGTTCGATTCGTTCAGGTCTTTGATTTCTTCGTCCAGTTGTTTAATCTCCTCATCATTTTCAATGCCTGGAAGGGAATGTGGTGTAAAAAAATGGTACTGATGGGAAGTAAAATGTATTTAATTTTGTGATTAATACTATAATACCAAATGACGCACCTTTACTTGCTCTCTGTTTGATTGTGAGCATTTCAACTCCAGTCATTCTGGCTTTCTTCATAGCAGATGTGGCACGGGGACATCCGGATAGACTACAGACGTGTAAAAAAACATGACATTGTTCAATGTTATTTAAAAACAATACATTTTAACTGGTTTAGTCTTGCTTCTCTATTAAATATATCTCGCTTTAAAAGGATAGTTTACCCAAAAATGTAAAATCTGTTATTAATTACCCACTCTCATGTCTTTCTAAACCACTGAGATCTTCGTTTGTCTTCAGAGCTCAAATTAAGATATTTTAGAATCTGAAATCTGAAAACTATATGATCCTTCATAGACAGTAATGGTACATAGACAGCAAAGCTCAGAAAGGTACCAAACAACATCCTCAAAACAGACCATTTGCTTTAAGTGGTTCGATCAGAATATTATCAAGCTACAAGAATACTATTGTGTGCTCATAAAACAAAAATAAGGATTTTTATTTAAATTTTTTATCTTTATTTAACAGTTTCTTCCCCTCAGTGTCAGTATATTGTGCACATTCATGAGCACTGTAAACCAGTGTTTCTCAACCATGTTCCTGGAGGACCAGCAACACTGCATTGGATGTCTCCTTTGTCGTCACACCCATTACAGGACGTTCAGTTCCGGCTAACGAGCTAATGATCTGAATCAGGTGTGTTTTTATTTAAACTGCAAGTATATAAAGTCTATATGCAAGTATATAAGTCGATAATTATTAGCTTCATAATATTCCAATCAGTTTGTATTCTAAAAACAAATGAAGGTCTCGTGGCAGAGATTGGGGTGTCATGAGGGTAAGTAATAACATTTTTAATCTTCGAGTGAATTCATCTTTGAAGTCAGATTTTTGTATTGAAAAACAATGGAAACAAACTGATTAAGAAAATGATTTCTTACTATTTGACAGCCTAGCAGAGAAAGGCTCAGATACTCATGTACCTCCGGTGGGTGAGGAAGCTTCCACTGACGTGGCCTGAGCCGTCGCACCCTGGAGTGGGGCAGGTCATGCCGTCTGTCTTGCCCGACTTCCAGGAGAAAGGCGCTCCGTTCACATAACCGTCTTTCTGACGCTTGGCGGCCAGCGGGCAGCCGGATGCACTGCGGTGGGAGGCATACTTCCCTGTCACATGACCCTGGCCATCACAGCCCGGCACTGGACACCTGAAGACATTAGGCACAGCGGGGACCAGTTCAGCAAGAGAAAGTCACCATCTATATGCATTATGATGTTTCTTCTACAATTTCATAGTTTTTACATAAAATCAGGCACTACCAATTAAAGAGAAGCTAATTCCCCAATAATTCCCCAAGGTATAAGATATATTTATAATTAATCATATATTAATCTTTATTAAACAATATTTTAATAAAGTACACGTCAGAATAAGTATGTTGTTTCTTTTTTCCTCAAACATACAGTTGAAAATAAAATCATTAGCTCTCTTGTCTTTTTTTTATATTTCCCAAGTGATGTTTAATGGATAGATTTTTTCCAACACATTTTTAAACATAATAGTTTATTTCAAATAATTTGTGCATTTATTACTTTTGTCTTTGCTCTGATGACAGTTCATGATGACAAATTACTTAAGGGGGCTAATAATTTTGATCTTGGCTTTTTTTCAACCAAATGTTCTCCAGAAGAAAAATAGAACAGGAAATACTTGCTCTAGTAAACAGCACTTGGGAAATATTTGAGAATGTCAATTTTACAGGAGGGCTAGTTAGTTTGTACAATACCTGTTATACTTAACGGTGATGGAACATTACTTAAGCTATTTTTTTGTCATGTTATTTTTACAAAAATATTTGAAACATTAACTTAGAGACTTTACTTACAATTAGCTAACTTATTATGCATATGCAAATTTAACTTGACAGAAATACCAAAGTATTAAATGCTCCATATTTGTAACAGTCCTTGCCCAGAATATAAATACCACATGCTAAATTTCATGTTTTCTCCACAGAAAACCATTATAAAGAAAAAGCTCAATATGGCTAAATATATGCAGAAGTTCTTGAGTTATTGTGGAGACTCAATGTATATTACGCTCGCCTCTATACATTACATGACATTAATAAGGTGTGTACAGTATTGAAGTTGATCTTTTTATTATCTTTTTAAGTCTTTACAAATTAAGCCATATTAAGTGTTATACTGTAAATGCCCGGCTGTTTTTAGTCTTACTGTATAGCACTGCAATCAGTGCTATTTATCAGTCCTTCTAAGATTTTGCAAAGATTTTCACAGCAAAACATAAGAATTGAAGTAAATAGTTTCGAAAGAAGGATCATAAAATCTGAGATTTTAGGCTGCAGGTATAAAACAAAAATGCCTAGAGGGACTGATACATCACAAAAGCCCAACTCTGGGCAGCTATTCATATAATTTAGCTTTAAAGGGCAATCTAAATGTTTTTGTTGCCTCAACCTGGATTTGAAATCCAGTAATCTCTAAATTAATTTTTCAAAATGGTGAATGCCTGTGACATCACCATTGCAGCACTTTAGTTAGAGAGATGGAAATACCCAGCTGTTTTCAAAAGTCTTTTAACAAAAAAAACAAACAAACAAACAAACAAAAACATTATCATTGAACCAAATTGCGACATGAAATAATACATAAACATTCTGTATTGTTATGAAAATCAAAGTATACAATCAGTTTAATAGCTCAATATTTCAAGTGTAGAAACATTTCACTTAGTTTCTATGGAGCAGAAAGTGAAAGTAAGATGGTACGTGGTCACAGGAAGAGAATATGGGCAATGGAATCCTAAACGAATGATCTTCATTGAATCATGCTGCATATTGCAGAAGTGAAACATACCACTACTAAGAAAACTAGGATTTGGTCTGAAGTAAAATACTCAAAACAAAGAGGCACACATGCAAAATCTGAATTTTAAGGATCCCAACAAACATTAAAGGCATAGTTCACCCAAAAATGAAAATATATTCATTATTTACTCACCCTTGTGTGGTTTCAAACCTTTTTTTTTTTAACACTTAAGAAGATATTTTGAAGAAAGTTGAAAACCTGTAAGCATTGACTTCCATAGTATGAAAAACAAATACTATGAAGGCCAATGGTTACAGGTTTCCAGATTTCTTCAAAATATTCTATTTTGTGTTCAGCAGAAGAAAGAAAGTCAAACAGGTTAGGAACGAGGAGGGAGCAAATGATGACAACATTTTCAGTTGGGTGAACTATCCCTTCAACTTTATGATTTTATATGGTCTTGTGTTACTCAGTACCATTTGTAACCATGGTTTTACCACAAATGTCATTCTTAAACTATGGTTAGTGTAGAAACAAAATCATGGTTAATTTGTGTACTTTACCATGTATTAATTACAATAACTATTTGTTTTAGTTGTAGTAAAACCCTAGGGAATTTATAAGGAGAGAAAGAACACAATTGCCAATTTTGTAGGGAAAAGCAATATAACAAGTAGAGTAACAAATCACTGTTGGCATGACATACTGTAATAAAATAAGAAGATACTGTCTGTACATATTATTAGTTACAGGGCCAACACTAGTCTGTACTGCAGAAATATTGATGTTTTGCTCTGCTCCAGCATCAAGTGACTGAAAAATGAATGTGCATCCCAAATCAAATACTTATGCACTACTCTAGATAATAATATTCTGGTATAAATACTGTACACTAAAAATTCTAAAAAGAATAAGTGTATTTTAAAATCAAGAATGATGCGCTTATTTAACCAATAAAAACTTATTCAACCAGTGGAAGGGGAGGACCTATCATGCTTTTTGTGAAAGCACAATTGATTATGCTGCCTCCCAATGGTGAAAGTGGTTGTACTTATGACAGGTATTTGGTAGTTTGGTCGTTTATTTCACTAATTTGGTGACTGTTAAACGTAGACTGGGAAACGGTTTGAATTTACATTTAGTAATAAGAAACATTCGTGTTTCATTCAGTAGGACACTAAACTCTGACACTACATGGCTGATTATATAATTTGGCATAAGTGCATAGTGTGTCATTTAGGACGCAACTTGAGTTATCCTCAGTACAACTGATAAAATTCAACTTTAATCCCCCAATAAGTAACTGCAAGCAACATTCAAGTTCTGTTTACTTTAAATAGTTTTTAAAAAAATGCACCTGATTGGCTCCTGGTCATCCTTGTCCTCCTTACTGTGCATTATTTTAATGCCACTCTTCTTTGCCCGGGGACAACCTGACAGACTTCAGAGCAAGAAACACATTTACCAAAAAAAAAAAAAAGACGCCAAGGGCTCCTCATTGCACTTCTTTGATTTCACTGGTGGCCAGAAAGTTATGTGAAGGTACCAAATCAAGTATTTTATGTGCATATTTGTGAATCTTCACCTTCTGTGCGAGGCGTAGTTGCCAGTGATGTGCCCAGAGCCATCACAGCCGGGAGTGGGACACCTGCAAGCCAGGAAAACATAAAAAAAGGAACATTAGCATAACCTCATTTGGAGGGTCAGCTGAGGTGGCGTGTAAACACGAGGGATTGGGGACTTACTTCAGGTCCTGGGAGTTGGATGTCATCATGCCACGCATGCCCTTGTCAGCCAATTGGCAGCTTGATAGCCTTAAGAGAGGGTTTTAAAGGTGTGAGCCTTGACATAATAGCACAGCAGCATGATTAAAGGTGCACTCAGGGTTAGTTATATCTTTAAACGTGTTTGTAGTTTTAAATCACATACATTTTTTGGCTGTGCTTTTCTTTTACTCTACAGATCATATGACTGACTGAACTCTTCTAAGGGTGAATAGTGGATGGCATTTGTAAATTTGGTAATATTTTACTAGGTAATGCATTAACTAACAATGTGCAATACATTTTTACAGTATGTATTCATCTTTGTTTATCTTAGTTAATTAAAAAAATATTAGTTGATACAACTGTTCATTTTTTGTTCATGTTAGTTCAGGTTCATTAATAACAGATGCAATTTTTTATTTTAATGTTTTATTAAATACTGACAATGACAAAAACATTCATTCATTCATTTTCTTTTCGGTTAATCCCTTTATTAATCTGGGGTTGCCACAGCAGATAATCCGCCAATTTATCCAGCATTTGTTTTATGCAGCGGATGCCCTTTCAGCTGCAACCCATCTCTGGGAAACATCCATACACACTCATTCACACTCATACACTACGGACAATTTAGCCTAACCAATTCAGCATATGTCTTTGGACTGTGGGGAAAACCGGAGCACCCGGAGGAAACCCACACAACCACGGGGAGAACATGCAAACTCCACACAGAAATGCCAACTGACTCAGCCGAGGCTCGAACCAGCGACCTTCTTGCTGTGAGGTGAACGTGCTACTCACTACGCCACCGTGGCGCATGACAAAAACAAAGATTAATAATTTATTCATCACTGTTACCTAAAGAAGTTAACTAATATTAACAAATGTAAGTGTATATTTAACTTTTTGCTATCATTTTTAAATCTTTAGATTTTATTATACCTAAAACAAAATCTGGAAAAAAATTGTTTAATTTGATTAGAATTCTTTGATGAATAGAAAATTAAAAATACTTACTTATTTGAAAAAAGTTTATAACAGCTGTCTGTTTTTGTGCTATTACTATGTTTATTTATTAGTTCTCTTTCATTTCAACATGTTTTACTATTGTTGCAATTTTATGTAGAGTACTCAGTCTTGTGGCTTTTTAAAAATGTGCTTCAATTAACTTAAAGTTGAAAAAAATATATATACTTTGCAACAATGTCTTTATTTTAAATAATTAAATGCAATCCAGCTAAATAAAAGTTTACATTTCTAACAACATGTTTTTTAAAAAATGCTTCAGCTTTACATGTAAACATATTAAAATATCCCCTCATAATCCACTGCAGATGCAATGCTTACGTGAGGAGCTCCTTTTTGCTCTCCTTGCAGGGAGCATATTTGTGTTTGGGGCTGGGAAGAGACACTTCTGAATACTGCTGATCCTCTAATAGATCCTGAAAGGGGTCCAGGTCATCCTGAAAATGATTACGAGGAAATAAAACCAAAGATTTCAATGCAGAATAAAAAACAATGGTATGATGGCCTGCTAGTAATTGCATAATACACATATAAAAGCTACAACGTTATTAGAAAAAGAGCAAAAAAACAACAAAAAGCTCTCATATACAACTTAATTTGCATGGATTCAAGTTCCCCAATAATTTAAAAACTTCGCTTTTGAAATAATAATAACAACAGTTTAAGTCTGTGAGTTCACTAATGAGTAATTAATTAACTTGAGGAAAAATCCTTTTTGTCCAACAATAATCCCCTATGAAGTAAAGACATGCAGTACCAGCATTGTACACTAGATGTCCTTTTAGTCTTTTCAAAAAATGAGCAGCGCTCCTTCTCTAAATCCCTAGTAGAAAATACAGCTTCCTCAGTCGGTTTACTGTTTAAGACTTACGCAAGGACAAAGCAGCTATTTAGAAAAAAACAAATTGTGCCCGAACATTTTTATTTTACACATGAGTTGCTTTGTTTGGCTGAGGTGGGAAGAAAAAGAGATAGGGGGAAGACTAGAAAGATCAGCCTATGATTTGCTCTGAAAGTGGGCTGCCCACGCAAGCAGTAAAGGCATACCACCCATCTACAAACTGCTTTCAGTTAACTTATTTTTATATACTAGACTTATTTTTAAGTCTAAATATCTGTTGAATAAAGACATGAACAGCACTCATTAGTATTTTCATTGTCAGATTCTGCAACATGTTTCATTAAAGTAGATATGAAACTGAAACTAACCATACTAATTTTGCTAGCCCACATTGCTAGTTTTGTGGTGAATAATTTATTTGTGCATGTCATAAAGAAAAAAAATAGTTTGCTCTTCTAATCTTCAACTGAAATCTGAAAATGCACTACTGTTTGTGTTTTCGTTAAATTCTCAGATTAGGTCTGTATGAGGTATTGGGCGTGGCTAACACACTTAACCCCGCCCCTCCAACTGTCAGTTTTGACCAAGCTTTATGACAACAAACAGAAATGGTGAGCAGGAGGTGTCTGTTAGGTTGTAATAACTCTCCAAAAACCCTTTTCCCGATCTTTCAGAATGAATTACTTACTTTAAAACCTACATCCAGGGTCACACCCACTGTTTTCTCATTTAATATTTCGTTTCTCTAGAAACTGCGAACCCCCCCCCCTCCCAAAAACAAATGGTCACAGCTTCCAGTTCATGCAGTTCATGTGAAATTTAAACTGCCAGGTTAAAATCCGCTAATGCTAAGTTACCTAAGAAAAACAACACAAAATTTGAATTGAAATTTATTTTCGCTAATAGAATCACTGCTAACACAATTAATGACTGCTTTTGAGTCAACTAAGGCCCCGTTCACACTAATACGTTTTAGTTTTGAAACAATGTTTTAAAAATGAAAACGGTCCACGTCCATATCTAGCGTTTCTGAACAGCTCTCTGTCCACACTACACTACTGAAAACGCACATCACGTGACCACACACACACTTGCATACGCTGCATCCAGGCTGTCAGTGGGTGCTTTGAGAACGGAACCCCGGGTGAGAGCTGTTCATGTCGGACGGTTCATCAAGGATCTACCACTAAATCTAATCTCACTATATTTGTTAAATGTGATATTTAATTCATCTTGTTGTCTATATCTAACGACACTGATATTCAGCAAAAGAGAGGGTATGTTTTGTATGTTCAGTGATAATGAAGAAGGCAGTTATGTTAGGCTCCGTTTTATTATAAATATGCATAGAGTGAAGATGATGGTCATATAAATGGCTACACGATGCCTCAACATTTTTAGTGTCTGTTAAGTTGTTAACATCAAAATGAAAATAGTTCCTTATATCATGTTTTCATATTATTGTTAAGATTGTGAAACAATGTAGGTGATGCGAATGATGTTATAATGTAGTCTAACCTGTTCCCTTTGGAGATTTACCCAATGTGTCCTCAGGAGTTTGTTTTTATATCAAACGTGCAAAGTCTGAACTTCGCAGCATCCACACTGACATGGAGCAGTGTTCAAAACCAAAACAGCCTCTTCAGCATTTTCAAAATGCGGTTTTCAGCGCTCGAAAACTCCAGGGTAGTGTGGACGGAAGGTGTAACCGTAGCAAAACGTATGCGCTTTAAAATGAAAACGTATTAGTGTAAACGGGGCCTCAGTGTCATAAGCTATTGGTTGGACAAACAGACAGTACCACCCTCAAACTCACACCATTGGTTAAGCCAACATTGTTGTGTTGGAATCAAGGGTATTATAGAATACATTCACAGGAAAAATGTTGTTCTGAAAATGTTTTCTATTGGGCTTTTGAAAGGTTTTGCACATAGGCAACAACATTGTCGAGGCAATCCCTATTTACAAAGATCCACAAAAACAGCTAAAAGCACTGTATTGTACTTGTCAAATCAGTTGATGACGTTGTGACTTTGTAAAGAAACTATGCGCCTGCGCAGTCCTGTAATCCACCATTGTGTTTTTGGTTGTCAAGTACAAAAACAAATATTTATTTACTTTTTCAAGAAAAGCTTTTGTGTTTTTGTATTTCACATAGAGCTGATTTAAACAGTATTTTAAAAAAGCATTTTGAAACTTTCAAAATTTGGTTGTGTACAAGTTTGTTTGTTTAGATTTTTGTCAATTATTTATTTATTTTATTATTTTATTTTTATTTTTTGGATTTATATAAAACAACATTACCTCACTAATTTTAAAACAACACTGATCAGGATGCTTGAACAGCAATATTTTCACATTACTTACACTTACAGTGTGTGAGAAAAGAGAAGGTATTTGTTTAAACAGAACAAATGTTTATTACCCAATTATTTACTTTATTAGATTATTCCCTTTTTAACTAAATTAAATTCTAATATCTACTCGGAACAATGATAAGTTTAGCTACTGATAACCTTCTCTGTTATGACAAACAACATTTGCAAAAAGGTGGCACTATTGATCTAAATTGACTCTCTGTAAAGTGTCTCCAGCTAGACTGAATGGGTGTCAGTACCTCCTTGTGGTCATCGTCCAGTCGTTTGATCTTGGTGTAGTCCACAGGCAGGTCCCAGCAGTCCGCCGTGCTCATCTGGTAGCAGTGGCTGTTGAGTAGGGCCTGCCGCTGGGGCGACATGGGCTGCAGGGGGGTCAGGACTGTACCCCCGCTGCCCTCCCCCATTCCTCCAACCCGGCCCACATCTAGAACTCTGCTATCATCTCCGTCTCTGTCATCAGGACTCTGTAAGAGAATAAAGGGAATAATTAAGAGGTAAAACGATTGAAAACAGACTGAGAAACAAACACATGGCTCATATAACCAGCTTAAATTGATAGTTGATAAAAAATAATTGGCTGGGAAATTATTTATTATTAACCTTTTTATTTATTACCTTTAAATGATTATTTATTATTAATATTTTCGCTGAATTATTATTTTGTACTGTATTGTTAGGGATATTATAAACTTACTTGTTTAATGTACAATTGCAGTGTGCTTATAAATGATTAATGAGCATTTATTTTTAAATCATGCACAATTTTCATATTTTCATGCATTATTTTTGCTTGATACAATAAAAATGATTGATTCTTGTGTTCTGATGACTATTGTCATTTACAAATTACCAAGAAAATCTATATAAAAGCAATCATTTCAAAACCAGGCTCATATTATTTGGTCTTTACTGGCATTTCAGACATAACAGGACATATAGGGAATCTCAAAAGGAGATTTTCTATTACAAAATACTTTTTGTTGTTGTTGTTGAACCTGCAAGCATAGCCATTAATTGTGTGTTCAGATATGCTAAACTGAAACAGTAGTTTCTTTCCTGCATTAATAATTAAAGTTGCATCATTTGACTTATTTACAGCACTGTTGCACATTTTGCCATGCATAGCAATTAATGTCTTGTAATCACAAGCTGTATTTGTATATGTACAGTGTAAAATATCAGTTAGTTGTTTGCCACCCGTGTCATGTTCATTTCAAAATATTATTCACCATGGATTCAGGAAACTGGTCAAATGGGACACAGATATATATATATATAAATATATATATATATTTAAAATCTAGCCAAAGAATTCTATTTCTAGTAAATGCTGTGCTTTTACATCCTGAAAAAAACAATTTCAAGAACAGTATAAAGTAGCATAACTGTTCTCAATGTAATAATAATGTTAATAACATAATAAACATATTCATATTCTTGGCCAGCATATTTAAATAATTTATGAAGGATCACGCAACACTGAAGATTGGTGTAATGATGCTGAAAATTCAACTTTGAATAACAAGAATTGTTGCATTATTAAAACCATTTCTTTGAATTATTTTATTTATTGTGCTTTATTTTATTGTTTGATCAAATGATTACATTTATAAGTCTTATCAGAAGGGGCATCTGAGGGGTGATAACAGCTAAAAATATGGTACATTCCTTAACTTTTAACAAGCTATAAATCAACCATATTTTTGCTTTAACAAGGCAAATTGTATCACAACGTACAGATGACTCTCTGGACAATGTGAACAACTACAGTTTCAAAGTCTATAACCCTATCCATTAATTGTTTTATGTTCAATCCACTTACATTTGTAAAAATTAATAGGTTAACTTAATTCCTTCATGTTGTACCAACACATATAGATTGTGTGGAACCCAACATTTTTTAGTGTACTTACATATTAATACTTATAAATAAGTCTTAGATTTTCAGTTTTACAGCTATTAAAATCCATTTTAACACAATGACAGTGGCGCCAACCCTGAGTCTTACTAACCCAAATCAACTGAATGGTAGTGTACAGTTTTTTCATTCACAATTGGTACAGAACTCTTAAACCAAGAAAAAATGCCTTTACAGATTTAAAACATACATAAATAGGTTAATTAATGTTTCAAAAAAGAAACACCTGTCTTAATGGAAAAAAAACTACAGGCACCTCATGTTTTAAAGCGTAGATGGCAGGCGCAAAGCTAGCAAAGCAAAGAGTGTGCGCATCTTCTTTGCGCTGCCCTATATCTCCATGCACAGCTGCTTATTAGTGAATATATAGAGCCCTGCAGCTCCTCACTACGTCCGTCCCTCTTTCTCTCTCCTCATTCTCATCCTCTCTCCCTCCAGCCTGCTGCCTCACTGTCCTTAAAGAGAGGTCATTGTCTTTCCTATGTACCCAGAGGGATGCTGGGAGAGCTGGCTTGGCCTGGACCACAGCAGCTGAAATCCACATTAATTCTTCTTGTCTCGGTGAGAGAGGAACGGGGGGCACCACTAACCCCAGTGTTCCTGCAGCTGCCAGCCTCCTCTGCTCCTCTCATTATCACAATACAGATTATGTCCCAAATCAATGTGTCACTAACGCAATCATAGCTCCATTAGGTTCATATGATGAACCTGACTCTAGCAGAGGCTGAAAATGTACACAGTTCTTCTATATTGTAATATTATGGACCAAAGTTAATGACGGAACCCATGGAAATTGATGGAATTAGAGAGATGGAGAGATTGTTAGAATGACAGAAAGAACAAAAGAAAAGACACAAGAATCATAGATAGATAGATAGATAGATAGATAGATAGACAGACAGACAGACAGACAGACAGACAGACAGACAGAAAGACAGATAGACAGATAGATAGATAGATTTGGGATATAGGTAGGGCCAGACGGAATCTGCGGACATTGTTTGCTATTTCTGCGGACTATTTTGTTAAAAATCTGCGGATTTATGCGGAATTATTTTAGGAACATCATAACAAAAATATTTTAAATTAAATAAAAAGTAATACCTTTTTAACTTTTATTTAATGTTTAAGATGCAAATCCAATTAGATCCACTTTATTTGATAAACAAAGCCTCTCGAATAAAATCTCTACTAAAAGACAGAAAATATTACTTTACAAACTGTGTTGTAAATAAATCATATGAATATTTCCATATTAATCAATATTTTTACTAAAATTAATTTAAAAACTGAATAAATATAAATTTACACACATTTACACCAGTAAATAAACAGAATCAATAATGGGCTAAAAATCTGCGGAAATCTGCAGAATTCAGCGCGCGCAGATTCCGTGTGGGCCTGGTAAGTGAATTGTCATTATAGTTATCAGAGATAGACTGTACTGTACAGTACAATTACTGTCAATTTTTAACAATTACTGTAAATTTTTTTACAGTGGATTATTTAATGGTTTTAGTCTGTTTTCAAATAAGTGCAATTTGAATTCAAAGTTGTGCATAGAAATAACAAGGCCTAATGAAACATGAAACAAAAATAAAATTGTTAAACAATACACACTTAAACGTGTAAAAAAATACTTGTAATAAGGTACAAATATCGCCAGTGACATGCTGTTTTACCCCTAAAGGTAATTTCATTTTACACATTTTTTTTCTGAGCACGTAAGGTCTGATGTCCAATATAAAGTAGCTACACCGATAATTATATAAAAAATAATATGCAGAAAGATATGCTGAAAATAATACCTGGGTACAACTGAAAATCAAAACAGGTATAACATTGGACATTCCAGCCCCTTACTTTTGAAATGATAGATAGATAGATAGACAGACAGACAGACAGACAGACAGACAGACAGACAGACAAATAAACAGACAGACAGACAGACAGAAAGACAGACAGATAAACAGACAGACAGATAAACAGACAGACAAACAGACAGAAGCAAGATAGATAGATAGATAGATAGATAGACAGACAGACAGACAGACAGACAGACAGACAGACAGACAGACAGACAGACAGACAGACAGACAGACAAACAAACAAACAGACAGACAGACAGACAGACAGACAGACAGACAGACAGACAGAGACAGAAAGACAGACAGATAGATAAACAGACAGACAGACAGACAGACAGACAGACAGACAGACAGACAGACAGACAGACAGATAGACAGACAGACAGACAGACAGACAGACAGACAGACAGACAGACAGATAGATAGATAGATAGATAGATAGATAGATAGATAGATAGATAGATAGATAGATAGATAGATAGATAGATAGAAATGAAACGGACAAAAATCGATGTGTCATTAAAGTAATCATGGCTCCCTCAGACCATTAGGCTCTAGCAGGGTAAAAATGTGTGAAATCGCACCCTGTGCAAAATGAGGACTAGGGGTTTACCCCAAATGACTCCAAAGTGGCATGCCCTCATTTTGGTGCACTACCTTCTACCAACCATAAAACACAGTCAGAGAAGGCATTGCAGAGAAACTCAGAAATGCCCAGTGAGAGAACGGAAGACAGAGTATTAGCAGTGCAAGTGGGTGAGCATGAGAGAGAGGAGCTGGCAGACCCTCACCTGTGCCAGGAGCTCGGGGCCCTTCCCAGCGAGGCTCTGGGGCATCTCTCTGCAGCGCGTGGACAGGTTGAGGATGGCGGTGGCAGCCATGTGGGCGGCTTCCATGTCGTGCGTGTAGTCGAAGCTGCTCTTGCTGCAGGTGCTGCTGGCGCTGCTTCCTCCTCCCCCTCCTCCTCCTCCCCCTCCTACTCCTCCACAGCTCAGGCTGCTGCTGCTGCTGGGAGCGTAGCTGCTCGTGGTGCTGCTGGCCGGACTCGAGGTCTTACAGTAGCGCTTCGCTGCACACAGGCACATATATAACAAACACTCGGATGAATGAACGGGGGAGTTTGAGATGGACAGAGAAAATGACAGAACGGACAGAAAGAGAGAGGAGGAGGAGACAGGATTTGACGGTATATGTAGGATTCATGGCCAGAAATGTGATTTTAATGGTAAAATACTGTAAAATGCTACAGTAAAAATTGATAAACTGGTTAACAGTAAGTTTTTACAGTAAATTTACTGTCCCTAAAATGTCTTGCATGACACTTCACTTTTTATTCTTTTTGTTGATGTTAATATGGTTCCTTTTAGTTTTTTGTACATTAGAGTTTACCGTATGCTACATAATGTTGATAAACAATGTTTAATGGATTATTTTAGTATTATGTGTGGTTAGTAGTTTTATGAATGACACAGAGCTTCTTCTATATATTAGTATGTTTCTAATATTAGTATGTTTGTGGTTCATCATTCCATCCCCACATGCTTTTTGTTGTGTTACAATCTGTAGATAATAGTACTTCAAAGAATTGTTGTATTGACACAATAAATTTATAAAATACAGTAGTTTACTATAAAAATCTAGAAATGTATTTTATGGTTTGTACTGCATTTTCAATTCTAAAAGTATGTATTTTTTACAGTGGATGGGCTGTTTACACTAGGTCACTTCATGCGTTTTCTTTTTTCTTATAGAGTCT
The DNA here is from genome assembly GCA_903798035.1 of Danio albolineatus. Taxonomy (NCBI): domain Eukaryota; kingdom Metazoa; phylum Chordata; class Actinopteri; order Cypriniformes; family Danionidae; genus Danio; species Danio albolineatus. Next base: position 2,660 of record CAIGQQ010031344.1, on the reverse strand, counting down.
GATCGTGAAAATGAAAGAATGAAATGCATTTGAGACAGATATAAATCTCACTCTGAAATCTGAACCTGGGCATGTCTAAATGAATCTGGATTTGGAAACCCCATATGTACATTTTACTACTCCCAAAATGTAAAACAAATAACCATGATGTGAGAGCGTGTTATAGGTTATGTAACAAAAATCAAATATAACAATGCAAATGCAGCACAAAACACCACAGATTTTTGATTAATTTTATTTTATGAGCCATTTTATTTTTGACTAGTCATTAACCATTATATAATAAAATCAGAATGTTAAATTAACATCAAATTTCAGCTTTAACAACAGAGATGCATTGCGCACCTGTCATAGCCTATATATACACTGTACACTCACCGGCCACTTTATTAGGTACACCTTACTAGTACTGGACACCCTTTAGCCTTCAGAACTGCCTTAGTCCTTCGTGGCATTGATTCAACAAGGTACTGGAAATATTCCACAGAGATTTTGGTCCATATTGACACGATAGCATAACGCAGTTGCTGCAGATTTGTTGGCTGCACATCCATGATGCGAACTGGATTGAGATCTGGTGACTGTGGAGGCCATTTGAGTACAGTGAACTCATTGTCATGTTCATGAAAACAATCTGAGATGATTCGTGCTTCATGACATGGCGCATTATCCTGCTGGAAGCTAGCCATCAGAAGATGGGTACACTGTGGTCATAAAGGGATGGACGTGGTCAGCAACAATAGTCATAATGGGCCTAAAGTGTGCCAAGAAAATATCCCCCACACCATTACACCACCCCCACCAGCCTGTTGATGCCAAATTCGGACCCTACCATCTGAATGTTGCATCGAGACTCATCAGACCAGTCAACATTTTTCCAATCTTTTATTGTCCAGTTTTGGTGAGCCTGTGCAAATTGTAGCTGACAGGAGTGGCACCTGGTGTGGTCTTCTGCTGCTGTAGACCATCTGCCCCAAGGTTGGACATGTTGTGCGTTCAGAAATGCTCCTTTGCATACCTCGGTTGTAGTGAGTGTTTATTTGAGTTACTTTTGCCTTTCTTTTAGCTCGACCCAGTCTGGCCATTCTCCTTTGACCTCTGCCATCAACAAGGCATTTGTGCCCCCATTACTGCCACTCACTGGATATTTGATCTTTTTTTTCATCAGCAGTTTCTGAAATACTCAGAACAGCCCGTCTGGCACTAACAACCATGCCACTAAACAAAATCACTTAAATCACCTTTCTTCCTCATTCTAATGCTCAGTTTGAACTGCAGTCTTGACCATATCTACATGTCGAAATGCATTGAGGTGCTGACATGTCATTGGCTGATTAGAAATTTGCGTTAACGAGCAGTTAGACAGGTGTACCTAATAAAGCGGCTGGTGAGTGTACATTGTGAATGAAGATGAAAAATTCTTCAAAAAATATATGTAAACCCTTCACAGTTTTGATTGATGTCTTGCAAATATCTGTATGACAAAAATAGATTGTTTCATTTCGCCTATAATGACAGTAACTGCAGAGCACATCTTGTGTGCTTGTGATGATGTTTTACTGAAACATGAGTGAACTACAAAGCCTCCTACATATAAAAACCTTTGTATGACAAATAAGATTATATAGCTTATGTTTCTGTAAAAAATATATAAAAAAATAAAATTTGAAGAATTTGAAGATTATAAATACATTTATGTGGCCAAATGTAAATGGAATCAAGTTCACAAATCAGATAGTTATCCGATCAGAGAAAACGTGTAAACAGCCCCTAAGACCTCCATATACTGTATAGAGTTTATTTTAATATAAATTCACATTCCTTGAAAAACTCTGGTCTGCATTCAGAGAAAATATCAGAGAAAACCATCTGTTATTGACTAAGTAACTGTCAGTGTCTTCCATTGATACAAGGTGACAAATGGACAGCTAAACTGCAGTTACCATCATTTACTGAAGATTTATACAACTTTCCCATTTGATCTTATTTTTCATCTGATTTTGCATTGAGACAAATAGTAATGCTGTCATTACAACTAAACTGGGTGTAACTAATTGATGTTGCCAACTGAGTCTAAATGAAGTGCAGTTAATTTCCAACATAATTAAATGTTATTCTCATTAATTTTTTTTCCAAGGCTTAATTTTCTTCATTTGTCTCATTTATCAAAAACGGCATTTCTTTGATAAAGCATACAGGCAAGTAACATCACTTGCAAGAATGCTCTTTAATTTCTGAGATGTGTTCTGATTTCAATAACATTGTCTATATTATCACTGCAGGGCATGCTGTAATGCTCCTTATGGGCAATCAAGACTGTCCTGATGTAATAACCATGAGTTATAATGAAAATGAGTTATTTTAAGCACAGCTAACGAAACCGTACCAAAATATCCCGCCGAATTCTGTTGACAGGAAATCTCTACAATTTCTGGCTTGGGCGTGAAATCAACTGCTAGCATTTTGAACAAAATCGTTCCAGTTAATTTGATTCCTTCACAAATGTAAGTGCACTCATTTATCAAAACCACGGCAGCAGAGCTACAATGCTGCACATTACCAAAAAAAATAAAAATACATCAAAATCCAAAAGAGTCAAAGACAGAAACATCTATCTATCTATCTATCTATCTATCTATCTATCTATCTATCTATCTATC
>CAIGQQ010031343.1:0-32490 GCA_903798035.1 Danio albolineatus | reverse complement strand
GATTAAGAAATGCAAGCATTCACAACATGTAAGCAAAAGAAAAAAAAACATTAAAATGTCCATATCTTATAAGATCTTGCGATCCTCATGAGTTAAGAAATGTGAAACTCATCCTCTTATCTATGAATCTAAATACTTTTCAAATTGAAGTAAACTCACAAAAGTGATCGCACATGCATTCAAACTAAACGCATGTTTCAAATGACTTTTTCGACAAAAATATAGAATATAACATAAAATAATATATTCTGAATAAATATTGGGTTAAGTTCATTGTCATTTAGTTTAACAGATACATTAAAATAAACATTCTTATTCAAATATATAAAAGTGTAAGTTCTCATAATACATGTTATTATATTTATCATTTGGGAAAACACCATTAGCAGGATTTGAAAGATTTAGTAATTTAAAAAATGACAATTATTCTTATTTTGGGGCTGCACTGCAATGCTTAAAAATAATCTATTATGTCATCAAATGATTCTTTTTTCAAATATGACTGATAAAATGTGACAAAGTGGCGCAGTGGGGAGCACTATCGTCTCACAGCAAGAAGGTCGCTGGTTCGAGCCTTGGCTGGGTCAGTTGCCATTTCTGTGTGGAGTTTGCATGTTCTCCCTGTGTTCGTGTGGGTTTCCTCCAGGCACTCCGGCTTCCCCCAAAAGTTCAAATACGTGGTGTAGGTGAACTGGGTAAGCTAAATTGTCCGTAGTGTATGTGTGTGAATGAGTGTGTATAGATGTTTCCCAGTGATAGGTTGCAGCTGGAAGGGCATCCGCTGCGTAAAACAGATGCTGGATAAGTTGGCGGTTCATTCCGCTGTGGAGACCCCCAATTAATAAATGGACTAAGCCAAAAAGAAAATACATGAATGAATGAATGAATGAATGAATGAATGAATGAATTACAATACTAGTGTGACACTGAAATGCATTTTAGTCTGATTTTTTTGTAAAAAAGTATGATAGTCATAAAAAATATCAAATAATAATAAAACTCATCTGGACACACTCTAATGATCAAATAAATAAACATAGGTCTTTGACTCATTCAGGACACTAAGGTCCAATCCCAATTCTACCCCTTTCCCCTCTGCAACTCTCACTTGCAGTGAGAGCCGTCTTTTGGAGGAGATGTTAAACCGAGGTCCTGGCTCTCTGTGGTCGTTAAAATCCCAGGATGTTCTTCGAAAAAGACTAGGGGTTTAACCCAAGCATCCAGGCCAAACTTGCCCACTGGCCTCTGTCCATCATGGCCTCCTAACCATCCCCATGTCATAACTGACTCTGTCTCCTCTCCACCAATCAGCTGGTGTGTGCCGTGCAGTCTGGCACAATATGGCTGCTGTCACGTCATCCAGGTGGTTGCTGCACACTGGTGGTGGATGAGGAGATCCCCCCCCCCCACCCCACAACACCCCCACTCCCACCAAAAATGTGTAAATGAGCTTTGAGTGTACATAAAATCACTATATAAATCTGAGGAATTATTATTATGTTTTGCATGTTCACGTAAAGGGGTAGGGGTGTCCCAATTATCTTAAGCTTGAAGGTTTAGGGCTAAGGGGAAGGGCTAGGGCCCTTGAAACAGAGATTTTTCAGGACCACACTCAAAACCAAGGGGTAAGAAAATATCCCAGAATACACCAGCCACGATGGCTGCACACAGAAGTCAGGAGATGCACAAATTAGTATTTGGAGCAAGGGGAAGGGGTAGGGGTACAAAAATAGAATTGGTATTAGGCCTATATTTTACTGCAGTACATAGTTGATGTACTGCCCACTCTAATTGCCAAAACTGTAAATCAGTTTTTTTGCGAATAAGATTTCATTTAAAAAAGAAACTGTGACAGGTTTGATGAGCCTCCTTTACTTATTTAGCTTTAAAAAACTATCCCATGCAGTTACAGAAAATCGAATATATTTGACATTTTGGGACTGATTTAAGACTTTTCTTTTATCTGTAATACGTCTCATAACAATGAGACCCGTTTTCTTGCATGAGTTTCTTAAACACCTTGAAAGTCAGTTTTCTCAGCAGGAATGTACAAAGTCAGCAAGTTTATAATGCCTCACCTTTTAACTTTTTAACTAACTTGTGTAGATTTTTCCAACATGACCCACATCAAAACAAGTGAGAAAACATGAAAGGAATCCATACTCACCGTCCTTTGTGTTGAGGGACTTTTTCAGGTTTTCATTCACAAGAGGGGTTTTATTCTATTCAAAAGAGCACAATTCTAAATGCCACACTGAATCCTGGAGAAGTACAGGAACACTCACACACACTAAAAAAAACATTCATGTAGCCGTAATTGAGGTAAAGTTGGTTTTATATTCATACATTCAGACTTTCTTCTTAATAATATAGTTACAGTAATGTTTTCTTTGCAAATTCTAAACGGGGAAATCTAATTGGCCCAAAATGGCTATCAAAGTACAACACTGTTTATAGTCAATTAAATAGTGTTATGTTGTTTTGAAGTCAATCTTACATGTGATTTTAGACTGAATTAGGGCTACACAATATCTCGTTTCAGCACTGATATCGCAATGTGTGAATTTGCAATAGTCACATCGCAAGATATCCAATGTTGAGTCTGAATTATAGTTGACCAGGAGCTACAGAATTGTATTTAACTACTGTTTATACTGAATTTATATGATTTAAGCAAAAAAATAAAATAAAATAAAATTTCTTACTTAGAATTTTTGTCTCGTTTCTAGTCCAAATAAATTTCAAAGTGAAAACAAGATTATTGTATTTTCCCCAAGGGAAGATAAGTTTAGTTGTTTTAATGAAAAACAAATATTCTAAACGTATTTATTCTGAAGTTAAAATCAATACCTATATTTTTACTTGATCTAAGAATTTTTACATATTTGGCCAAGAAAAGAGACAAAGCAAAGAATGAAAAAACTTTTTTCATTGTGAATATTCAATTTCTGTACCTGAATACTGTTAGACTACCCAGAAAACCATTAATTAGTGCTATTCAAACTTGTGAACCTGTATTCATGTAGCAATATTTATTGCAGAAAAAATAACGCAGCACTAGACTGAAAATTCAAAGTAACATGGTAAACAATATAGGGACTGTGTCACAAGCTGTCACTGAATGAATATGCAAATATAAAACAAACTTTACCTCAATGTAGCCGTTCCCAGTTAGCATAACATGAGTTCTTATAATTACCTCAACTTTGTCCTGCTCCTCCAAGGCAAGAAAAACAGCTGCGCGTAGCTCTGCCTGTAAAACCAAACAAACCATCACAAAATCCATATGTCCATCACTCAGACAGATTTCTAAAAGTAATGATAAATACTCATGTGAAACATTTCACCTCAAACTGACAATGTCAGTGAAAACAGCTCTTATATCACATTGACTTTGTGTGGCTTGATAATATTAAATAACTTCTTCAATTTCCTAGTCAGTTTGCAAAATAAATATACTGGAAATTTACTACAGCAGATTTGCTGGTTGATATTTAGTATAATATTAACACAGCAGGAATAAACAGTGACAGTGTAAAATCTGATCTTTATTAGTATGAGTGAGTGGAAAACACGTTACATAACTGTCAGAACGCAATGTTGTCACACTAGGGTCTGCTGTTGTCCAGTTGTTGCCCATAACAACTTTAGCATCACCATGCTATGCTAACAACCGTTGTGCTTATAAAACAAAATATGTCCCGTATGAGACAGAAGTGATTTTGTTCTTTATACAATTTCAAAAGCGTTTCGAATTAAGCAGGCAAATACCTTGATTTTATTCAAAACACCGCTGTTTTCCAAGTTTTGGATCAGTAGATCTCTCAGTTCCGTGTCCTCCTCCGTCGCAGACATCTTCAATTTGTGTCATGTGACTACAGGGTGGAAACTGCGCGCCCTGGCGGCTGTCAAGGACTTTACATATTGGCTCGTATGATGGTTATAATGCTCTACAATCAGGGATTTGAGGTTCGTATGGTTGGATTTGAGAGCTTTCGTCCGTTTTGAAAAACACATCGACCCAGCCAGATTGAGATGAATTGTAATTCTACAGACCTCATTTGACTGAATCCCGCCTGCAGCTCAAGAATATTAAGAAGCTAATTAATATTCATTAATCAAACGTGATTGTAGTAGGTCTAACACCTCCACTCCAGGTAGACACAACAATGGCTAGTAGTTAGCTGACGTTAATGGGACAAAACTGACAATTCTGTTATCATTTAGGCATCTTTTTCTGTAAAATCCATGGTAGGAAGAAAACAAATACTATTCAATGGCTACCAGTTGCCATTTTTTTTGTGCGTTCAACAGAAGAAAACTCTTTGTAGCAAGTGGGTGAGTAAATGATGGCAGAGTTTTCATTTCTGTGTAAATTATCTCTTTAAATGTGCTCACTCAATCGAAAAGTCTGCATAAGTATAACAGATAAACATAATTAAAGGGATAGTTCGTTCAAAAAATACTCACTTTCAAGTCTTAAATGATGCAGGTGACAATTATTAAGTAGAATTAAGATATTTTTATGCCAAAACTGTGGTCTTTGATGATACAGTATGTGATGCAAGTCAATAGCATTGGCTAGCAGTACTTTCAGCCAAAGATATACAGAAACTAAACAAAGTAGTAGCCTACATAATGCAGAACAATTAATGAGTGCAAGAATGTAAATATTATAGCGTAATTCCATCAAAATTATGCTTACTAGTGCATATCTTGCATGCTGCAACATATAACAATTTTTCTCATGTGCAATCTCAATCAGAAACTCTGAAACTCCAGAAAATCTAAACTTTTAACATGTCTGTGGATTAAAGGTAAACTAAAGCACATTACATTGTTCTGTTTCTTGCATAGATCATTTGTTTCACAGACATATAATTTTGTTTTGCCTGTATGTTGTTGTTGTTTTTTGACTCTCACAGTGCAGGTAACCATTGATCTGCAATGCACCAGTTTCAGGCAAAAAAGTTTCTTTATTCTTCTACTGAAGAATATTGTCACATACTACAAACAAGATCTTACACTATATATAGTTATAAATAGATATTTCTAAATGATATTTTATTATAAATACCTGATTAGTGTCATATGGTGGTTATTTTGTCATTCAAAATGATCTGTGTAAGATGCTAAAATTACAAGCAACATGAAGCCTGAATCCCAATTATTCATTATTACTATCAGAAATTTTGCCAGAAACACCTCATTTCTGCAGCGCTACTTAAAATGAAATGGATAAGGACAGGGGCGCCGCTAAGGGGGGGAAAGTTAGGACGATTCTAAGGGCCCATGCACTCTAGGGGCCCCCAGAGATCTGCTTTATAATTAATACCAGTACTATAATGTAATATAAATTATTAATGTATCTCTAAATTACAATTAAAACAATTTATTAGAAAAAAAAACAGCTTATATCTGCCTCTCGTGTCTGTCACTGTCAAATTGCACCCCCTCCTTTCACTCTATGGTTCAGTCCTTCAGTAGCGGGAAGAGAGTTGATGCTTTGATGAGTGCGAGTGATCGTCAGGTAAACTGTCAAAGCAGCGAGTCCTCGAGTCGAGGTTAACAAAGATTAAATCCGGTCATCAAAAACGAAAAGAGAGGCTACAAAAAGCAGAGAGGGTGAAACGGTAACGGCTGTTGCTATCACAGTTTTTTGAAAAGAAAGGTAACGTTATGTCTATCCACAGAGCTTTCTTTTTGCGGTAATGACAGCTCCGCTAGTTTAATTTACTTTGCTAATGATGAGCTTTCTCTATATACGCCCTCACCCGCTCTTCCCTACGAAGTTCCCCAAACTCATCTCCCAGTTGAAGAAGCAGGTAACTGAGATCCTGCCTTTAAAAATAGCATGTGCATTGCAGTCTGCGTTTAAGTATTAATTTCACTATGATATTAACTTAATTGTTGACGTGGCCACTATTAAATGACTGCTATTTTTCCACAATGTTGATTATGTAGAAGGATATTAGTTATAACAGCAAAGCAAACATAAAACTGAAAGACAAAACTTTAAATTTATCAAGTTAGGTTTCCTTGAAAGATAATGATCTATTTAGTTTTTTTTGCCCAGTGGACCATTTCTAGTAATATAACTGATTAGTCAAACTCATACCATATCAGCAGAATAGTGTAAAACAATATCTCAATGTCCATACAGACAAGTTTTGAATAACTATGTATCTTTTAAATATGTCATAGCCAGGATGCTCCTCAAGCCACTCTTTTGAGCCTAGATTGTTAAAGTAGAGCCCATAGTGAATGGCGTAATTTAAATGTAATAAATTTGCAGAATTCTGTCTGTATTACTTTACTGCATGTACTCAGTTACACAAGAACGTGTGTAAACACACACACACATACAGATATACACACATACAGATATTAGCCCCCCTTTTAATTTTTTTTTCTTTTTTAAATATTTCCCAAATTATGTTTAACAGAGCAAATTTTCACAGTGTGTCTGATATTTTTTTTTTTCTGGAGAAAGTCTTATTTGTTGTATTTTGGCTAGAATCAAAACAGTTTTAAATTTTTTAAAAACCATTTTGAGGTCAAAATTATTAGCCCCTTTAAGCAATTTTTTTTCTTGATAGTCTACAGAACAAACCACTGTTATACAATAACTTGTCTAATTACCCTAACCTGCCTAGTTAACCTAATTAACCTAGTTAAGCCTTTAAATGTCACTTTAAGCTGTATAGAAGTGTCTTGAGAAATATCCAGTGTAATATTATTTACTGTCATCATGACAAAGATAAAAGAAATCAGTGATTAGAGATGAGTTATTAAAATTATTATGTTTAGAAATGTGTTGATAAAACTTCACTCCGTTCAACTGAAATTGGTGAAAAAATAAACAGGGCTAATAATTCTGACTTCAACTGTATGTATATATGCACATAAAAATGTAAAATTTTCAGTGAATATTTTATTACTGTTCCTTTTTTTGTACTACGTTTACATTTGAACTATAAATCATCTGCTAACTACAGTCATGGTCGTTCTCTTACTAAATACTGATAATTGGTGGACAAAATCAATAATAAAATGCATAGGTCAGTATAACTACATCGCGGACAAAGAGTTTGGAAAGCTCGCTTGGTAGTAGGGGGCCCATCCTCATATTTTTTCATGGGGCCCAAAATTGCTAGCGGCGCCCCTGGATAAGGATATCCTGCAGCTCCTGATGATGCCATCCACATGGCAAATGAAGGTCCACGAGCAAAGATGGCAGCACCCGAGATGAATTCTGTTCTTCATTGGTCCTGCGGATGTTCAGCAACTGCAATGGCAGCAGATTGATTCCTTGACATCCTTGATGCAAGAACCCATTATGTTAAATAAAAGGGACATGTAATGTGGCAACACAAGTTTTATTGAGTAAGAGATGTCAACACCAGCATGATAAAAATTGTACAAAGTTCACAATTTCAAAATGAAATATCACTGCAACTTGTGATCTTAAACACTTAGAGCAAAAAAAGTATCATACCAACGGAAATCATGCCATGTGGTTGAAAAATAAACTGAGAGAGAAAAAAGATATAGCTAAAGAGCTGGATAGAGGAAGAGAGCAAGAGACATTAAGAAAGCTATGCTTCTTTTCTTTCTTTTTTTTTTAAATAGAAAAATCCTGGTTTAAAATGGTGAATTAAAATCCATTTGAAATGGAAACTTGTAACCTGATGAGTTCACAATTATTAATAAGAAAAGTATTCTGCATTCAAGCATGTGACACCATTGATAGAGTTTTCTATTTAAATAGTCACAGATAACCTTTTGAAGTAGATAGTACAATGTGTGCCAACTGAAAATGAGCAGCGGAATTGTGCTTAAAATCCCTTTTCCTGTCAAATCAGTTATGATAGTGGATGAGAGGATATTGTATTTTGCTATCAGTGTGTTAAAAGCGTTACTATCTTGGAAATAAGCTGCATACACAAAGCTTTTGGAGAGAGAGAGAGAGAGAGAGAGAGAGAGAGAAATGTGCTGTGGCTGGGGAAGAGATGTCTGGGTATTACAGAACCATAAATAAGAGCGACTAGCACCATTTCCAAGTCCTCTCATGCTAGCCTTAATTATACAAAATAATAGATTTCGGAAACAAAGCCCCGCGTTGAGCATCAGCATCAACCAGAGTCATTTCACGCTAAAAATCACTGCGACAGACTCATGCTCGATAAATAGGCTACACCACTGAAAAAAATCGTCCTTATGTCTGACTTAGCTTGATGCTTTGAGCTTTCGCTGAATGAAGATGAACGCGGGGTCCCCAGACCGTAACTGTACATGTCGTTAAGATAATATGGAGTAATATGAACAGGTCCTCTCATCGACAGAAACTGTAATCTAGACCCGTGCCACGCCGTTTCCTCGTTTAATTATCAAAAAATGCATCCTGCTTCAATTTCCACGAGCTTAAAGTGCCGCTAATTTCTCATAAAGGTAAAAAATAAGCAATGAACGTGAATTGCAGGTTACCATCTCTTTTAATACTGATTGGAGTTGGGTTTGCATTGCTGATATAGTCGTGTTTGTTGTCATGACCAGATGAATCTCTACATGATTTCTTTTCTCTTTTTTTTTTTTTTTGTTGGACAAAATCTACAAGACAAGTGCTCCATTACTATGACACGATGACGTATGGATGGTGACGTTAACCCTGTATATCCAGCACACTGATAAACAAACAGATTCACTTCCTTCAGAGAAAGAATGAAAGGAAAAGAAAACGTCCCACAATTCAAACGTCTGGGCACCTCCTTGGTCTCCTGGAACAAATAAAAACACCAAAACATGGAAACAAAGGTGTCCCTGTGCAAAATCGAACATGAGAAATGGTAAACCATAATGCATTCATCCTTTTGGACTTGATCACCCATGTTTAAACCCTAAAACATGACTGTATTAAAAGATTTATATAAAACTTAATACTTTACATTTAGTAAAAAGATTCATCAGCTTTCTACTATGGTAAGAATAAGAAATTGCATATACCCAAACTTTTGCATCCCATATCTAAATAAATGATTGATTCGTTATCGTATATTGCTGATATTCTATCATACTACCACTAACATTTTACGTTCATTAAATTAACAATTAATGTTGGATTGTCTCCTTGAATTGTTTTTTCTGTTGGCCTCGACCAGCCGGGCGTTACATTTCGAGAATGGATTCATGAAATATTTCTTGGGATTTACACACCAGTGAGTTTCCGTGTCATGATGTTTGCATTCACAATAGTTTTTTTTTTCTATTTTCCATCTATTTTGGGAATTAAAAGAAGAAAAAAAGAGAGGGAAAAACAACTCAACAAACGAGCTCAAATAAAACGTTACACGTACTGCATTAGAGTGCCCACACTGACCACTATAAATATGATTTTGGAACCAAAAGACAATGTTTCTCAATATTGTTACAAAATGTACCCAAAATCGAACCACAAAAATGTACCACTGTACACCCATCGAACAGCCTGCACATCACATTAGTTCCCATTAGTTCCGTAAAGAGAAGCTCAAAGCTTACATTCCCTCAGTGTATCCCCTCTGCACCTCTTTAGATTTAAAATAATGGATGGTTTTTGTTTACAATTAATAAATACATATACACTAAAATGTGCATACATTAGCAGCTATAAACAGTACATCACATTATGTCAGGTCATATGAAAAATGTACAAAACATGAATGTTCCTCAAAACATTTGCCATTGGTAGTCGTCATCTTAAAGCAAGGCAACAAATAAGTTATGTCATATTTTTTTTTGTTCGTCAAAAGCATAACAGAATCATAAAGAATGCCAAATAATACAATAAATTACAGCAGCAAAAAAATCATACTAGTTATCCGTACTTTTTACACGATGGGTTTCTTTTTTTGTTTCTTATCGATTCTCATCACATGACCTCCAATACTCGGCTGCTAGCCAACTGCGAAGCTACACTTGGATGCCTTGAACCGCTTGCTTTATGTTCTCCAGGAGGGCCTTGTTCTCCGGGCTCTGGTACTGGTCCTGGTGAGTGTACATATCTGTCAAAGTGCTCACATAAGTGTCAAAGTTTTGCTCGTTCATCGGCTCCTGTGGAACAGACGGGGATCATTGGAGGTCGAAAGAAACAAATCAAGCATAGCACACATAAATAAGGCTTAAGACAGAAAGAGGAAGGGAAAAGAGGATCTATTTAGGGAGGAATGAACCTACAACTCTTCCTAATTATCAGCTGGTTAGGCTTGGGTTTTCTACAAACGCAGCTCTGGAAATGCAGGGCTTGACCAATCACATTAAAATGGTCAAAATCAAATGTAGGCCTATTCAAAATATACAGTGGAGATCAAAATCACAATTTACAACATGCAGTTTCCTACATTTCACAAATTTCTACACATCACTGCTGCTTAGTTATATTTGAAATCAATGAGCAGAATTTTAAGGCTATTTCATAAGTTGTATAAAAAGGTTAAATCAGACATTTTAAAAAAAGATCAATACTACACAGCAAAAATTCCAGTGTTAAATATACAGTGTGAGTTGTTCAGTGTTAAAACTAGAGTACATTTTAATCCACGAGTGTTAAAGAGTGTTTATATGAGAAGTTTTTTTTTTTCAGTGTTAAGCATTTAACCCAATATGCAGTGTATTTCCCACTAGTGATGGGAGGTCCTGTGTTTTTACTCAAACCAGTTCTTTCGGACAGACAGTGATCAAACCAGTATGTTTTACTTACACTTGAAACATATCTTGTTGCATTTTAAAACTGCAAAGAGTTGAATGCATTGACATTATTTCTGAAAAGATTAATAAACATTTAATAAATTATAATTACTGTAAATTTGATCACTGCTATCTGTCACACAGACCAATGGACAAGAAAAAAGGTAATATATTAACACTTTGAAGAGTAACACACTCCAGTTCGGTGTAAAAATAAACTCTTACTGTGTTAAAATGAACTCTGTGAGTAATGTACAAATTTCGCACTTTAAAAAGTGTTATTTTAACTCCAAAATGGAGGGAGTCATATGTAAGTTAAACTGAAACTGAGTTAAATGTACACTGATGTTTTTGCTGTGTAGAGAAGACTTTCAGATTCCTCCAAGTTATTGGTGTTAATCTGGCACCTTAATTACTTGGCAAACTATTTTTTACTGGCAACCACACTTCTGAAAGCCTTTGACAGCAAGTTGACCAGATCAAGGACAAAAGGAGACCCTTTCAGCCACAGCAAGAGATGGTATAGTCATTCCAAATCTACTGTTTCTAGAATACTGCAAGTCCCTCAAAAAAAAAACATGACAAGATAATGAAGAGCAGTGGTTCAGCGTTGGAGCTTAATTGGCTCACCAGTTTAGCTCTGAATGGGGTAAGGATCTTATCTGGGTAAACAGTATCTTCAATGGATTTTATCTTCAAGTTAATTTGCAGAGACCAAACCTCTCATCAGCTGAAACAATCTAATGACTAGACTAACCTTCGCTGAGGAGCATGTTGTGTGGGCAGAGAACTAGCCCAAGGCTCACTTACAATTGAAGTCAGAATTAGCCATCCTGAACTCCTCCTGTATATTTTCCCCCCCAATTTCTGTTTTCCATCACATTTCTAATTTCTAATAACTAATTCTTTTATCTTTACCATGATGACAGTGCATAATATTTTACTTGATATTTTTCAAGATACTAGTATTCAGCTTTTCAAGGCTTAACAAGATTAATTATAGGTTGGCAAGTTAGTGTAATTAGACAAATCATTGTATAACAGTATAATGGAATAATTGTACTGTATAATGGTTTGTTCTGAAGACAATCGAAAATAAATTGCATAAGGGGGCTGTATATTGACCTTAAAATGGTTTAAAAAAAATTAAAAACTGCTTGTGTTCTTGCCAAAATAAAGCAAATAGAAAAAGAAGACAAATATTATAGGACATACTGTGAAAAAGTCCTTGGTCTGATGAACATCATTTGGGAAAATATATCTAAAAAAATAAAAATAAAAATAGAATAATTCTGATTTCAACTGTATATGATAAGCATATGTTTTGTAGGATTTGGCCTCTTATAAAGCAACATGGCAGACTAATTGCAAATATTTATTAGAAGCTCCTTCAGCAACACTCTCTGCTCTGCTAGCCCTGGCAAACAGCAAAACAGGTAAAGCAATCACTTTAAACTTAAAACTTTCAAATAATAAAATGGCAGTCCAGAGTCCTGATCTAAACCTGAATGAAATCTCTCCATAATGAAACAACATTATGGTTTCTTCAGTCACTAAACTGTGGAAGAGAAGAGACCACAGCCAAATAGTATGAGAGAAAAGTTATGTGTTGTGAGAGAGACTAGTGATGTCATTGATGTATTTGACAGACTAGTAAGGTGCTGTAAGAGTCTAGTGATGTCTGTGAGAGAATATAGATGTATTTGAGAGACTAGTAAGGTGCTGTAAGACACTGGTGGTGTCCTGTAAGAGACTAGTGATGCCTGTAAGAGACTAATAGTGTGCTGTGTGATACTAGTGATGTAGTGAAGTCATTCAAAGCAGGGCCTGTACACTTTCTTCTCAATTTTGACTCCAAATCAATGCTGCTCTCTAATTCTGATTAGTGTTTTCCAAAAAAAGGGTGATTTCCTAAAAGTGCCTTACTTATTTTATCAAATTCTCAATGATAAAGATTACATTTTGTTTCTAAACCATTGAATAAATAAATCTAGAGTTCTTTCATTTTGATCTCCACTCTATATCCGATGAATAACGAAAAAAAGAATGCACATACATTATGTATGCATGCACTGGTGTGAGTTTCATGCTCATGAGTATGTAGGTAATACTGGCATTCACAAGTGATATCAAACAGATCGCCATGAGTAGCAGACAGATATCGATGAGCATCACTGTGCCTGATAAAATAATGTGTGTGTTTACAATAATAACATGAGTTTACTAAGCAAAAAAATAAATATGGCTCATATTGCAACCCCAGCTTTTTTTTTTTTAAATCACTATTCCCTATGTGTGGCACTCTGGTAATACAGTATATATATATGGAGCGTTGTGATGCAAACACATCATACTGTGTGTTACAAAAGGGGGAGGACTAGGGGAGGAAAATGATAGTGAGGAGAAGGATAAAGTTAGACTATGGAAAATGAATCTCTTACTCTGTGGGGCATCTGTAAACAGCAGTAATTTTTAACGGGGGCCTCTTTCAGTGGCATCGGTTTCTATAGAAGGGAGAGGTGTAGAAAAAAGACTATTAGCCCGGCTAACAGCCAGAGGTCAGTGGTCTCAATAAAACTGACAAACTCGAATTCACATGTGGAGGTGCACCGCAAGAAATGATGTTCTTCTTCAATATTTCAGTCTCGTTTTCCAGTACAAATATAAATACTCAAGCTACATTTACTTGAGAAAAAAACAGGTCTCGTTTCATTGAAAAAAGCAACAAAATACAGTAAGTTTAATATACATATGTCAGTTAAGTCATGCAAGATTAGTTTTGTGACCTCATTCATTGACAGACTGTTTTGTTTTCAGCAAAAGTGCACTTAATTTTGATACTTTTAAGATAATTTTGAATTTTTTTGAGAAAATAAGACTTTAGGTCACAATTCAATTGAAAAATACATACTTTTATGGAATATTTGGATATGCATTACAACAGGAAAACTCACAATTTCAGTTTCATGACCTCTTCTAAGATATTAAGACTTGTTTTTTGGGGGGAAAAAATAAAGAATATCCTTAATTTTAATGGAAAACCTGTTCTGACCCCCCATACCCCCATCAAAATAAGACATGGAATAGATTTATGAACAGTTTGTACCAATAAAAAACTGTCAGGATTTACTTAAGACATGCAGTGAAAAAGCAGTGATTTAAAAGGTGTGGGTATTTTATTTTTATGACTGACCCTTTTGCGTATGCATTTGTAAGAGTAGCTTTCTATAAAGAAAGTACTTATTCATGCAAGATGATTTACTAAGGTTCACAGCAGTCCATTTACCAGTATTTGCATCATTAATGCCCCCAAAAAGGAATATCTCAAGCCATACTGAGCTTGAAATGCTGTGACAGCTGCTGTAGAAGAAAAAAAACCTCTTCATTCATGTTCATTTATTAGTCATGCCAGAAGAAGACGCTACCCAAACATATCGATGACCAGGCCATGTTATTTTTCATTTGCGATGCTCTTGGTAAATTGCATCGGTCATTATGGAAATGAACTGCTGCGTCTGTGTGCAATTTGCACAATAGATCACCTGCACAACTTTGCTCTCCCCTATTTTACAGGATTACACACTTTAATAAATGTATCGTATATAAGTAAATTAATCTCCATTTCAAAAAAACTTTAGACATAAGCACAAGAACCCAAGGCAAAAATGCTGAAGAAGAACCTCATTTTTTTTTCCACGGTGCGAGTTGTTTGAGTGGCATGACACATGAACAGGCAACAGTCGTCTGCTGATAGTGCAGCTTGAGGACCTTCGTGAGCACTCTAAATAACATCCATCAACAACAGTGGGGGTGAAGAATTCAGGAGCCATATTCAAGAAGACATGTTTCAGTTGTTTACTAACATGGCTGCCACATTTGAACGGGGCTTTTCCAATCGTGCCCCGTCTCAATGTGTACACGTGACTCTCAGCACATCGGTAGCAACCGATCCACAGCGGCCATGTTGTTACTCAACTGAAAAGCAGTCATTGGAGTGGAGGTTGTTTTTTCTACGATGGTCGGTAAAAGGGAAGTGACCTCAGCACAGAAGCATATGGAACTGCGAGGAACTCAACAACAGACATAAAGAAGCAGATGGGAGAAACAATAGAAACCGCAATTTCATCCCTACTATCACTT
The DNA here is from genome assembly GCA_903798035.1 of Danio albolineatus. NCBI lineage: Eukaryota > Metazoa > Chordata > Actinopteri > Cypriniformes > Danionidae > Danio > Danio albolineatus. The sequence goes on along the minus strand of CAIGQQ010031343.1, from coordinate 17,628 downwards.
CGCAGACTCAGGCCCTGGCTTTTTTAGGCTATACTACGCCGATAAACATTTAGCGTAGGTGGCATGTTAACATACTTGAATATCTGTTCTTAAAGTAAATAATTATCCAACGTTTGACTTTGTGGTCACTGGTGTTTTCTTACCGCTAGTTGAAGGCAAATGTTTGTTGGCACTTACCATGTGAGGGAGCTGGATGTTGGCGAGGCTGTTGATGAGGGACTGGCTGAGGTTGGCGAGCTCATGCAGAAGTGAGTCATTCTGTTGCTCGATGACCTTGTTTTCCTCTTCGATGGATTTCAGGTTAGTCTCCATGGTTGTGATCTGATGGGAGACGGAGAGATGCATTGGTTTTTCTGTGATTTAATAAACGCCACAGGTGGTAGATGTGTGTGAATCTTCTCACTTGAGTCCTTAATTTGATCATGTCTGACTCTACTTGATTGTTCGATTCGTTCAGGTCTTTGATTTCTTCGTCCAGTTGTTTAATCTCCTCATCATTTTCAATGCCTGGAAGGGAATGTGGTGTAAAAAAATGGTACTGATGGGAAGTAAAATGTATTTAATTTTGTGATTAATACTATAATACCAAATGACGCACCTTTACTTGCTCTCTGTTTGATTGTGAGCATTTCAACTCCAGTCATTCTGGCTTTCTTCATAGCAGATGTGGCACGGGGACATCCGGATAGACTACAGACGTGTAAAAAAACATGACATTGTTCAATGTTATTTAAAAACAATACATTTTAACTGGTTTAGTCTTGCTTCTCTATTAAATATATCTCGCTTTAAAAGGATAGTTTACCCAAAAATGTAAAATCTGTTATTAATTACCCACTCTCATGTCTTTCTAAACCACTGAGATCTTCGTTTGTCTTCAGAGCTCAAATTAAGATATTTTAGAATCTGAAATCTGAAAACTATATGATCCTTCATAGACAGTAATGGTACATAGACAGCAAAGCTCAGAAAGGTACCAAACAACATCCTCAAAACAGACCATTTGCTTTAAGTGGTTCGATCAGAATATTATCAAGCTACAAGAATACTATTGTGTGCTCATAAAACAAAAATAAGGATTTTTATTTAAATTTTTTATCTTTATTTAACAGTTTCTTCCCCTCAGTGTCAGTATATTGTGCACATTCATGAGCACTGTAAACCAGTGTTTCTCAACCATGTTCCTGGAGGACCAGCAACACTGCATTGGATGTCTCCTTTGTCGTCACACCCATTACAGGACGTTCAGTTCCGGCTAACGAGCTAATGATCTGAATCAGGTGTGTTTTTATTTAAACTGCAAGTATATAAAGTCTATATGCAAGTATATAAGTCGATAATTATTAGCTTCATAATATTCCAATCAGTTTGTATTCTAAAAACAAATGAAGGTCTCGTGGCAGAGATTGGGGTGTCATGAGGGTAAGTAATAACATTTTTAATCTTCGAGTGAATTCATCTTTGAAGTCAGATTTTTGTATTGAAAAACAATGGAAACAAACTGATTAAGAAAATGATTTCTTACTATTTGACAGCCTAGCAGAGAAAGGCTCAGATACTCATGTACCTCCGGTGGGTGAGGAAGCTTCCACTGACGTGGCCTGAGCCGTCGCACCCTGGAGTGGGGCAGGTCATGCCGTCTGTCTTGCCCGACTTCCAGGAGAAAGGCGCTCCGTTCACATAACCGTCTTTCTGACGCTTGGCGGCCAGCGGGCAGCCGGATGCACTGCGGTGGGAGGCATACTTCCCTGTCACATGACCCTGGCCATCACAGCCCGGCACTGGACACCTGAAGACATTAGGCACAGCGGGGACCAGTTCAGCAAGAGAAAGTCACCATCTATATGCATTATGATGTTTCTTCTACAATTTCATAGTTTTTACATAAAATCAGGCACTACCAATTAAAGAGAAGCTAATTCCCCAATAATTCCCCAAGGTATAAGATATATTTATAATTAATCATATATTAATCTTTATTAAACAATATTTTAATAAAGTACACGTCAGAATAAGTATGTTGTTTCTTTTTTCCTCAAACATACAGTTGAAAATAAAATCATTAGCTCTCTTGTCTTTTTTTTATATTTCCCAAGTGATGTTTAATGGATAGATTTTTTCCAACACATTTTTAAACATAATAGTTTATTTCAAATAATTTGTGCATTTATTACTTTTGTCTTTGCTCTGATGACAGTTCATGATGACAAATTACTTAAGGGGGCTAATAATTTTGATCTTGGCTTTTTTTCAACCAAATGTTCTCCAGAAGAAAAATAGAACAGGAAATACTTGCTCTAGTAAACAGCACTTGGGAAATATTTGAGAATGTCAATTTTACAGGAGGGCTAGTTAGTTTGTACAATACCTGTTATACTTAACGGTGATGGAACATTACTTAAGCTATTTTTTTGTCATGTTATTTTTACAAAAATATTTGAAACATTAACTTAGAGACTTTACTTACAATTAGCTAACTTATTATGCATATGCAAATTTAACTTGACAGAAATACCAAAGTATTAAATGCTCCATATTTGTAACAGTCCTTGCCCAGAATATAAATACCACATGCTAAATTTCATGTTTTCTCCACAGAAAACCATTATAAAGAAAAAGCTCAATATGGCTAAATATATGCAGAAGTTCTTGAGTTATTGTGGAGACTCAATGTATATTACGCTCGCCTCTATACATTACATGACATTAATAAGGTGTGTACAGTATTGAAGTTGATCTTTTTATTATCTTTTTAAGTCTTTACAAATTAAGCCATATTAAGTGTTATACTGTAAATGCCCGGCTGTTTTTAGTCTTACTGTATAGCACTGCAATCAGTGCTATTTATCAGTCCTTCTAAGATTTTGCAAAGATTTTCACAGCAAAACATAAGAATTGAAGTAAATAGTTTCGAAAGAAGGATCATAAAATCTGAGATTTTAGGCTGCAGGTATAAAACAAAAATGCCTAGAGGGACTGATACATCACAAAAGCCCAACTCTGGGCAGCTATTCATATAATTTAGCTTTAAAGGGCAATCTAAATGTTTTTGTTGCCTCAACCTGGATTTGAAATCCAGTAATCTCTAAATTAATTTTTCAAAATGGTGAATGCCTGTGACATCACCATTGCAGCACTTTAGTTAGAGAGATGGAAATACCCAGCTGTTTTCAAAAGTCTTTTAACAAAAAAAAACAAACAAACAAACAAACAAAAACATTATCATTGAACCAAATTGCGACATGAAATAATACATAAACATTCTGTATTGTTATGAAAATCAAAGTATACAATCAGTTTAATAGCTCAATATTTCAAGTGTAGAAACATTTCACTTAGTTTCTATGGAGCAGAAAGTGAAAGTAAGATGGTACGTGGTCACAGGAAGAGAATATGGGCAATGGAATCCTAAACGAATGATCTTCATTGAATCATGCTGCATATTGCAGAAGTGAAACATACCACTACTAAGAAAACTAGGATTTGGTCTGAAGTAAAATACTCAAAACAAAGAGGCACACATGCAAAATCTGAATTTTAAGGATCCCAACAAACATTAAAGGCATAGTTCACCCAAAAATGAAAATATATTCATTATTTACTCACCCTTGTGTGGTTTCAAACCTTTTTTTTTTTTAACACTTAAGAAGATATTTTGAAGAAAGTTGAAAACCTGTAAGCATTGACTTCCATAGTATGAAAAACAAATACTATGAAGGCCAATGGTTACAGGTTTCCAGATTTCTTCAAAATATTCTATTTTGTGTTCAGCAGAAGAAAGAAAGTCAAACAGGTTAGGAACGAGGAGGGAGCAAATGATGACAACATTTTCAGTTGGGTGAACTATCCCTTCAACTTTATGATTTTATATGGTCTTGTGTTACTCAGTACCATTTGTAACCATGGTTTTACCACAAATGTCATTCTTAAACTATGGTTAGTGTAGAAACAAAATCATGGTTAATTTGTGTACTTTACCATGTATTAATTACAATAACTATTTGTTTTAGTTGTAGTAAAACCCTAGGGAATTTATAAGGAGAGAAAGAACACAATTGCCAATTTTGTAGGGAAAAGCAATATAACAAGTAGAGTAACAAATCACTGTTGGCATGACATACTGTAATAAAATAAGAAGATACTGTCTGTACATATTATTAGTTACAGGGCCAACACTAGTCTGTACTGCAGAAATATTGATGTTTTGCTCTGCTCCAGCATCAAGTGACTGAAAAATGAATGTGCATCCCAAATCAAATACTTATGCACTACTCTAGATAATAATATTCTGGTATAAATACTGTACACTAAAAATTCTAAAAAGAATAAGTGTATTTTAAAATCAAGAATGATGCGCTTATTTAACCAATAAAAACTTATTCAACCAGTGGAAGGGGAGGACCTATCATGCTTTTTGTGAAAGCACAATTGATTATGCTGCCTCCCAATGGTGAAAGTGGTTGTACTTATGACAGGTATTTGGTAGTTTGGTCGTTTATTTCACTAATTTGGTGACTGTTAAACGTAGACTGGGAAACGGTTTGAATTTACATTTAGTAATAAGAAACATTCGTGTTTCATTCAGTAGGACACTAAACTCTGACACTACATGGCTGATTATATAATTTGGCATAAGTGCATAGTGTGTCATTTAGGACGCAACTTGAGTTATCCTCAGTACAACTGATAAAATTCAACTTTAATCCCCCAATAAGTAACTGCAAGCAACATTCAAGTTCTGTTTACTTTAAATAGTTTTTAAAAAAATGCACCTGATTGGCTCCTGGTCATCCTTGTCCTCCTTACTGTGCATTATTTTAATGCCACTCTTCTTTGCCCGGGGACAACCTGACAGACTTCAGAGCAAGAAACACATTTACCAAAAAAAAAAAAAAGACGCCAAGGGCTCCTCATTGCACTTCTTTGATTTCACTGGTGGCCAGAAAGTTATGTGAAGGTACCAAATCAAGTATTTTATGTGCATATTTGTGAATCTTCACCTTCTGTGCGAGGCGTAGTTGCCAGTGATGTGCCCAGAGCCATCACAGCCGGGAGTGGGACACCTGCAAGCCAGGAAAACATAAAAAAAGGAACATTAGCATAACCTCATTTGGAGGGTCAGCTGAGGTGGCGTGTAAACACGAGGGATTGGGGACTTACTTCAGGTCCTGGGAGTTGGATGTCATCATGCCACGCATGCCCTTGTCAGCCAATTGGCAGCTTGATAGCCTTAAGAGAGGGTTTTAAAGGTGTGAGCCTTGACATAATAGCACAGCAGCATGATTAAAGGTGCACTCAGGGTTAGTTATATCTTTAAACGTGTTTGTAGTTTTAAATCACATACATTTTTTGGCTGTGCTTTTCTTTTACTCTACAGATCATATGACTGACTGAACTCTTCTAAGGGTGAATAGTGGATGGCATTTGTAAATTTGGTAATATTTTACTAGGTAATGCATTAACTAACAATGTGCAATACATTTTTACAGTATGTATTCATCTTTGTTTATCTTAGTTAATTAAAAAAATATTAGTTGATACAACTGTTCATTTTTTGTTCATGTTAGTTCAGGTTCATTAATAACAGATGCAATTTTTTATTTTAATGTTTTATTAAATACTGACAATGACAAAAACATTCATTCATTCATTTTCTTTTCGGTTAATCCCTTTATTAATCTGGGGTTGCCACAGCAGATAATCCGCCAATTTATCCAGCATTTGTTTTATGCAGCGGATGCCCTTTCAGCTGCAACCCATCTCTGGGAAACATCCATACACACTCATTCACACTCATACACTACGGACAATTTAGCCTAACCAATTCAGCATATGTCTTTGGACTGTGGGGAAAACCGGAGCACCCGGAGGAAACCCACACAACCACGGGGAGAACATGCAAACTCCACACAGAAATGCCAACTGACTCAGCCGAGGCTCGAACCAGCGACCTTCTTGCTGTGAGGTGAACGTGCTACTCACTACGCCACCGTGGCGCATGACAAAAACAAAGATTAATAATTTATTCATCACTGTTACCTAAAGAAGTTAACTAATATTAACAAATGTAAGTGTATATTTAACTTTTTGCTATCATTTTTAAATCTTTAGATTTTATTATACCTAAAACAAAATCTGGAAAAAAATTGTTTAATTTGATTAGAATTCTTTGATGAATAGAAAATTAAAAATACTTACTTATTTGAAAAAAGTTTATAACAGCTGTCTGTTTTTGTGCTATTACTATGTTTATTTATTAGTTCTCTTTCATTTCAACATGTTTTACTATTGTTGCAATTTTATGTAGAGTACTCAGTCTTGTGGCTTTTTAAAAATGTGCTTCAATTAACTTAAAGTTGAAAAAAATATATATACTTTGCAACAATGTCTTTATTTTAAATAATTAAATGCAATCCAGCTAAATAAAAGTTTACATTTCTAACAACATGTTTTTTAAAAAATGCTTCAGCTTTACATGTAAACATATTAAAATATCCCCTCATAATCCACTGCAGATGCAATGCTTACGTGAGGAGCTCCTTTTTGCTCTCCTTGCAGGGAGCATATTTGTGTTTGGGGCTGGGAAGAGACACTTCTGAATACTGCTGATCCTCTAATAGATCCTGAAAGGGGTCCAGGTCATCCTGAAAATGATTACGAGGAAATAAAACCAAAGATTTCAATGCAGAATAAAAAACAATGGTATGATGGCCTGCTAGTAATTGCATAATACACATATAAAAGCTACAACGTTATTAGAAAAAGAGCAAAAAAACAACAAAAAGCTCTCATATACAACTTAATTTGCATGGATTCAAGTTCCCCAATAATTTAAAAACTTCGCTTTTGAAATAATAATAACAACAGTTTAAGTCTGTGAGTTCACTAATGAGTAATTAATTAACTTGAGGAAAAATCCTTTTTGTCCAACAATAATCCCCTATGAAGTAAAGACATGCAGTACCAGCATTGTACACTAGATGTCCTTTTAGTCTTTTCAAAAAATGAGCAGCGCTCCTTCTCTAAATCCCTAGTAGAAAATACAGCTTCCTCAGTCGGTTTACTGTTTAAGACTTACGCAAGGACAAAGCAGCTATTTAGAAAAAAACAAATTGTGCCCGAACATTTTTATTTTACACATGAGTTGCTTTGTTTGGCTGAGGTGGGAAGAAAAAGAGATAGGGGGAAGACTAGAAAGATCAGCCTATGATTTGCTCTGAAAGTGGGCTGCCCACGCAAGCAGTAAAGGCATACCACCCATCTACAAACTGCTTTCAGTTAACTTATTTTTATATACTAGACTTATTTTTAAGTCTAAATATCTGTTGAATAAAGACATGAACAGCACTCATTAGTATTTTCATTGTCAGATTCTGCAACATGTTTCATTAAAGTAGATATGAAACTGAAACTAACCATACTAATTTTGCTAGCCCACATTGCTAGTTTTGTGGTGAATAATTTATTTGTGCATGTCATAAAGAAAAAAAATAGTTTGCTCTTCTAATCTTCAACTGAAATCTGAAAATGCACTACTGTTTGTGTTTTCGTTAAATTCTCAGATTAGGTCTGTATGAGGTATTGGGCGTGGCTAACACACTTAACCCCGCCCCTCCAACTGTCAGTTTTGACCAAGCTTTATGACAACAAACAGAAATGGTGAGCAGGAGGTGTCTGTTAGGTTGTAATAACTCTCCAAAAACCCTTTTCCCGATCTTTCAGAATGAATTACTTACTTTAAAACCTACATCCAGGGTCACACCCACTGTTTTCTCATTTAATATTTCGTTTCTCTAGAAACTGCGAACCCCCCCCCCTCCCAAAAACAAATGGTCACAGCTTCCAGTTCATGCAGTTCATGTGAAATTTAAACTGCCAGGTTAAAATCCGCTAATGCTAAGTTACCTAAGAAAAACAACACAAAATTTGAATTGAAATTTATTTTCGCTAATAGAATCACTGCTAACACAATTAATGACTGCTTTTGAGTCAACTAAGGCCCCGTTCACACTAATACGTTTTAGTTTTGAAACAATGTTTTAAAAATGAAAACGGTCCACGTCCATATCTAGCGTTTCTGAACAGCTCTCTGTCCACACTACACTACTGAAAACGCACATCACGTGACCACACACACACTTGCATACGCTGCATCCAGGCTGTCAGTGGGTGCTTTGAGAACGGAACCCCGGGTGAGAGCTGTTCATGTCGGACGGTTCATCAAGGATCTACCACTAAATCTAATCTCACTATATTTGTTAAATGTGATATTTAATTCATCTTGTTGTCTATATCTAACGACACTGATATTCAGCAAAAGAGAGGGTATGTTTTGTATGTTCAGTGATAATGAAGAAGGCAGTTATGTTAGGCTCCGTTTTATTATAAATATGCATAGAGTGAAGATGATGGTCATATAAATGGCTACACGATGCCTCAACATTTTTAGTGTCTGTTAAGTTGTTAACATCAAAATGAAAATAGTTCCTTATATCATGTTTTCATATTATTGTTAAGATTGTGAAACAATGTAGGTGATGCGAATGATGTTATAATGTAGTCTAACCTGTTCCCTTTGGAGATTTACCCAATGTGTCCTCAGGAGTTTGTTTTTATATCAAACGTGCAAAGTCTGAACTTCGCAGCATCCACACTGACATGGAGCAGTGTTCAAAACCAAAACAGCCTCTTCAGCATTTTCAAAATGCGGTTTTCAGCGCTCGAAAACTCCAGGGTAGTGTGGACGGAAGGTGTAACCGTAGCAAAACGTATGCGCTTTAAAATGAAAACGTATTAGTGTAAACGGGGCCTCAGTGTCATAAGCTATTGGTTGGACAAACAGACAGTACCACCCTCAAACTCACACCATTGGTTAAGCCAACATTGTTGTGTTGGAATCAAGGGTATTATAGAATACATTCACAGGAAAAATGTTGTTCTGAAAATGTTTTCTATTGGGCTTTTGAAAGGTTTTGCACATAGGCAACAACATTGTCGAGGCAATCCCTATTTACAAAGATCCACAAAAACAGCTAAAAGCACTGTATTGTACTTGTCAAATCAGTTGATGACGTTGTGACTTTGTAAAGAAACTATGCGCCTGCGCAGTCCTGTAATCCACCATTGTGTTTTTGGTTGTCAAGTACAAAAACAAATATTTATTTACTTTTTCAAGAAAAGCTTTTGTGTTTTTGTATTTCACATAGAGCTGATTTAAACAGTATTTTAAAAAAGCATTTTGAAACTTTCAAAATTTGGTTGTGTACAAGTTTGTTTGTTTAGATTTTTGTCAATTATTTATTTATTTTATTATTTTATTTTTATTTTTTGGATTTATATAAAACAACATTACCTCACTAATTTTAAAACAACACTGATCAGGATGCTTGAACAGCAATATTTTCACATTACTTACACTTACAGTGTGTGAGAAAAGAGAAGGTATTTGTTTAAACAGAACAAATGTTTATTACCCAATTATTTACTTTATTAGATTATTCCCTTTTTAACTAAATTAAATTCTAATATCTACTCGGAACAATGATAAGTTTAGCTACTGATAACCTTCTCTGTTATGACAAACAACATTTGCAAAAAGGTGGCACTATTGATCTAAATTGACTCTCTGTAAAGTGTCTCCAGCTAGACTGAATGGGTGTCAGTACCTCCTTGTGGTCATCGTCCAGTCGTTTGATCTTGGTGTAGTCCACAGGCAGGTCCCAGCAGTCCGCCGTGCTCATCTGGTAGCAGTGGCTGTTGAGTAGGGCCTGCCGCTGGGGCGACATGGGCTGCAGGGGGGTCAGGACTGTACCCCCGCTGCCCTCCCCCATTCCTCCAACCCGGCCCACATCTAGAACTCTGCTATCATCTCCGTCTCTGTCATCAGGACTCTGTAAGAGAATAAAGGGAATAATTAAGAGGTAAAACGATTGAAAACAGACTGAGAAACAAACACATGGCTCATATAACCAGCTTAAATTGATAGTTGATAAAAAATAATTGGCTGGGAAATTATTTATTATTAACCTTTTTATTTATTACCTTTAAATGATTATTTATTATTAATATTTTCGCTGAATTATTATTTTGTACTGTATTGTTAGGGATATTATAAACTTACTTGTTTAATGTACAATTGCAGTGTGCTTATAAATGATTAATGAGCATTTATTTTTAAATCATGCACAATTTTCATATTTTCATGCATTATTTTTGCTTGATACAATAAAAATGATTGATTCTTGTGTTCTGATGACTATTGTCATTTACAAATTACCAAGAAAATCTATATAAAAGCAATCATTTCAAAACCAGGCTCATATTATTTGGTCTTTACTGGCATTTCAGACATAACAGGACATATAGGGAATCTCAAAAGGAGATTTTCTATTACAAAATACTTTTTGTTGTTGTTGTTGAACCTGCAAGCATAGCCATTAATTGTGTGTTCAGATATGCTAAACTGAAACAGTAGTTTCTTTCCTGCATTAATAATTAAAGTTGCATCATTTGACTTATTTACAGCACTGTTGCACATTTTGCCATGCATAGCAATTAATGTCTTGTAATCACAAGCTGTATTTGTATATGTACAGTGTAAAATATCAGTTAGTTGTTTGCCACCCGTGTCATGTTCATTTCAAAATATTATTCACCATGGATTCAGGAAACTGGTCAAATGGGACACAGATATATATATATATAAATATATATATATATTTAAAATCTAGCCAAAGAATTCTATTTCTAGTAAATGCTGTGCTTTTACATCCTGAAAAAAACAATTTCAAGAACAGTATAAAGTAGCATAACTGTTCTCAATGTAATAATAATGTTAATAACATAATAAACATATTCATATTCTTGGCCAGCATATTTAAATAATTTATGAAGGATCACGCAACACTGAAGATTGGTGTAATGATGCTGAAAATTCAACTTTGAATAACAAGAATTGTTGCATTATTAAAACCATTTCTTTGAATTATTTTATTTATTGTGCTTTATTTTATTGTTTGATCAAATGATTACATTTATAAGTCTTATCAGAAGGGGCATCTGAGGGGTGATAACAGCTAAAAATATGGTACATTCCTTAACTTTTAACAAGCTATAAATCAACCATATTTTTGCTTTAACAAGGCAAATTGTATCACAACGTACAGATGACTCTCTGGACAATGTGAACAACTACAGTTTCAAAGTCTATAACCCTATCCATTAATTGTTTTATGTTCAATCCACTTACATTTGTAAAAATTAATAGGTTAACTTAATTCCTTCATGTTGTACCAACACATATAGATTGTGTGGAACCCAACATTTTTTAGTGTACTTACATATTAATACTTATAAATAAGTCTTAGATTTTCAGTTTTACAGCTATTAAAATCCATTTTAACACAATGACAGTGGCGCCAACCCTGAGTCTTACTAACCCAAATCAACTGAATGGTAGTGTACAGTTTTTTCATTCACAATTGGTACAGAACTCTTAACCAAGAAAAAATGCCTTTACAGATTTAAAACATACATAAATAGGTTAATTAATGTTTCAAAAAAGAAACACCTGTCTTAATGGAAAAAAAAACTACAGGCACCTCATGTTTTAAAGCGTAGATGGCAGGCGCAAAGCTAGCAAAGCAAAGAGTGTGCGCATCTTCTTTGCGCTGCCCTATATCTCCATGCACAGCTGCTTATTAGTGAATATATAGAGCCCTGCAGCTCCTCACTACGTCCGTCCCTCTTTCTCTCTCCTCATTCTCATCCTCTCTCCCTCCAGCCTGCTGCCTCACTGTCCTTAAAGAGAGGTCATTGTCTTTCCTATGTACCCAGAGGGATGCTGGGAGAGCTGGCTTGGCCTGGACCACAGCAGCTGAAATCCACATTAATTCTTCTTGTCTCGGTGAGAGAGGAACGGGGGGCACCACTAACCCCAGTGTTCCTGCAGCTGCCAGCCTCCTCTGCTCCTCTCATTATCACAATACAGATTATGTCCCAAATCAATGTGTCACTAACGCAATCATAGCTCCATTAGGTTCATATGATGAACCTGACTCTAGCAGAGGCTGAAAATGTACACAGTTCTTCTATATTGTAATATTATGGACCAAAGTTAATGACGGAACCCATGGAAATTGATGGAATTAGAGAGATGGAGAGATTGTTAGAATGACAGAAAGAACAAAAGAAAAGACACAAGAATCATAGATAGATAGATAGATAGATAGATAGATAGACAGACAGACAGACAGACAGACAGACAGACAGACAGAAAGACAGATAGACAGATAGATAGATAGATTTGGGATATAGGTAGGGCCAGACGGAATCTGCGGACATTGTTTGCTATTTCTGCGGACTATTTTGTTAAAAATCTGCGGATTTATGCGGAATTATTTTAGGAACATCATAACAAAAATATTTTAAATTAAATAAAAAGTAATACCTTTTTAACTTTTATTTAATGTTTAAGATGCAAATCCAATTAGATCCACTTTATTTGATAAACAAAGCCTCTCGAATAAAATCTCTACTAAAAGACAGAAAATATTACTTTACAAACTGTGTTGTAAATAAATCATATGAATATTTCCATATTAATCAATATTTTTACTAAAATTAATTTAAAAACTGAATAAATATAAATTTACACACATTTACACCAGTAAATAAACAGAATCAATAATGGGCTAAAAATCTGCGGAAATCTGCAGAATTCAGCGCGCGCAGATTCCGTGTGGGCCTGGTAAGTGAATTGTCATTATAGTTATCAGAGATAGACTGTACTGTACAGTACAATTACTGTCAATTTTTAACAATTACTGTAAATTTTTTTACAGTGGATTATTTAATGGTTTTAGTCTGTTTTCAAATAAGTGCAATTTGAATTCAAAGTTGTGCATAGAAATAACAAGGCCTAATGAAACATGAAACAAAAATAAAATTGTTAAACAATACACACTTAAACGTGTAAAAAAATACTTGTAATAAGGTACAAATATCGCCAGTGACATGCTGTTTTACCCCTAAAGGTAATTTCATTTTACACATTTTTTTTCTGAGCACGTAAGGTCTGATGTCCAATATAAAGTAGCTACACCGATAATTATATAAAAAATAATATGCAGAAAGATATGCTGAAAATAATACCTGGGTACAACTGAAAATCAAAACAGGTATAACATTGGACATTCCAGCCCCTTACTTTTGAAATGATAGATAGATAGATAGACAGACAGACAGACAGACAGACAGACAGACAGACAGACAAATAAACAGACAGACAGACAGACAGAAAGACAGACAGATAAACAGACAGACAGATAAACAGACAGACAAACAGACAGAAGCAAGATAGATAGATAGATAGATAGATAGACAGACAGACAGACAGACAGACAGACAGACAGACAGACAGACAGACAGACAGACAGACAGACAGACAAACAAACAAACAGACAGACAGACAGACAGACAGACAGACAGACAGACAGACAGAGACAGAAAGACAGACAGATAGATAAACAGACAGACAGACAGACAGACAGACAGACAGACAGACAGACAGACAGACAGACAGATAGACAGACAGACAGACAGACAGACAGACAGACAGACAGACAGACAGATAGATAGATAGATAGATAGATAGATAGATAGATAGATAGATAGATAGATAGATAGATAGATAGATAGATAGAAATGAAACGGACAAAAATCGATGTGTCATTAAAGTAATCATGGCTCCCTCAGACCATTAGGCTCTAGCAGGGTAAAAATGTGTGAAATCGCACCCTGTGCAAAATGAGGACTAGGGGTTTACCCCAAATGACTCCAAAGTGGCATGCCCTCATTTTGGTGCACTACCTTCTACCAACCATAAAACACAGTCAGAGAAGGCATTGCAGAGAAACTCAGAAATGCCCAGTGAGAGAACGGAAGACAGAGTATTAGCAGTGCAAGTGGGTGAGCATGAGAGAGAGGAGCTGGCAGACCCTCACCTGTGCCAGGAGCTCGGGGCCCTTCCCAGCGAGGCTCTGGGGCATCTCTCTGCAGCGCGTGGACAGGTTGAGGATGGCGGTGGCAGCCATGTGGGCGGCTTCCATGTCGTGCGTGTAGTCGAAGCTGCTCTTGCTGCAGGTGCTGCTGGCGCTGCTTCCTCCTCCCCCTCCTCCTCCTCCCCCTCCTACTCCTCCACAGCTCAGGCTGCTGCTGCTGCTGGGAGCGTAGCTGCTCGTGGTGCTGCTGGCCGGACTCGAGGTCTTACAGTAGCGCTTCGCTGCACACAGGCACATATATAACAAACACTCGGATGAATGAACGGGGGAGTTTGAGATGGACAGAGAAAATGACAGAACGGACAGAAAGAGAGAGGAGGAGGAGACAGGATTTGACGGTATATGTAGGATTCATGGCCAGAAATGTGATTTTAATGGTAAAATACTGTAAAATGCTACAGTAAAAATTGATAAACTGGTTAACAGTAAGTTTTTACAGTAAATTTACTGTCCCTAAAATGTCTTGCATGACACTTCACTTTTTATTCTTTTTGTTGATGTTAATATGGTTCCTTTTAGTTTTTTGTACATTAGAGTTTACCGTATGCTACATAATGTTGATAAACAATGTTTAATGGATTATTTTAGTATTATGTGTGGTTAGTAGTTTTATGAATGACACAGAGCTTCTTCTATATATTAGTATGTTTCTAATATTAGTATGTTTGTGGTTCATCATTCCATCCCCACATGCTTTTTGTTGTGTTACAATCTGTAGATAATAGTACTTCAAAGAATTGTTGTATTGACACAATAAATTTATAAAATACAGTAGTTTACTATAAAAATCTAGAAATGTATTTTATGGTTTGTACTGCATTTTCAATTCTAAAAGTATGTATTTTTTACAGTGGATGGGCTGTTTACACTAGGTCACTTCATGCGTTTTCTTTTTTCTTATAGAGTCTGATCGTGAAAATGAAAGAATGAAATGCATTTGAGACAGATATAAATCTCACTCTGAAATCTGAACCTGGGCATGTCTAAATGAATCTGGATTTGGAAACCCCATATGTACATTTTACTACTCCCAAAATGTAAAACAAATAACCATGATGTGAGAGCGTGTTATAGGTTATGTAACAAAAATCAAATATAACAATGCAAATGCAGCACAAAACACCACAGATTTTTGATTAATTTTATTTTATGAGCCATTTTATTTTTGACTAGTCATTAACCATTATATAATAAAATCAGAATGTTAAATTAACATCAAATTTCAGCTTTAACAACAGAGATGCATTGCGCACCTGTCATAGCCTATATATACACTGTACACTCACCGGCCACTTTATTAGGTACACCTTACTAGTACTGGACACCCTTTAGCCTTCAGAACTGCCTTAGTCCTTCGTGGCATTGATTCAACAAGGTACTGGAAATATTCCACAGAGATTTTGGTCCATATTGACACGATAGCATAACGCAGTTGCTGCAGATTTGTTGGCTGCACATCCATGATGCGAACTGGATTGAGATCTGGTGACTGTGGAGGCCATTTGAGTACAGTGAACTCATTGTCATGTTCATGAAAACAATCTGAGATGATTCGTGCTTCATGACATGGCGCATTATCCTGCTGGAAGCTAGCCATCAGAAGATGGGTACACTGTGGTCATAAAGGGATGGACGTGGTCAGCAACAATAGTCATAATGGGCCTAAAGTGTGCCAAGAAAATATCCCCCACACCATTACACCACCCCCACCAGCCTGTTGATGCCAAATTCGGACCCTACCATCTGAATGTTGCATCGAGACTCATCAGACCAGTCAACATTTTTCCAATCTTTTATTGTCCAGTTTTGGTGAGCCTGTGCAAATTGTAGCTGACAGGAGTGGCACCTGGTGTGGTCTTCTGCTGCTGTAGACCATCTGCCCCAAGGTTGGACATGTTGTGCGTTCAGAAATGCTCCTTTGCATACCTCGGTTGTAGTGAGTGTTTATTTGAGTTACTTTTGCCTTTCTTTTAGCTCGACCCAGTCTGGCCATTCTCCTTTGACCTCTGCCATCAACAAGGCATTTGTGCCCCCATTACTGCCACTCACTGGATATTTGATCTTTTTTTTCATCAGCAGTTTCTGAAATACTCAGAACAGCCCGTCTGGCACTAACAACCATGCCACTAAACAAAATCACTTAAATCACCTTTCTTCCTCATTCTAATGCTCAGTTTGAACTGCAGTCTTGACCATATCTACATGTCGAAATGCATTGAGGTGCTGACATGTCATTGGCTGATTAGAAATTTGCGTTAACGAGCAGTTAGACAGGTGTACCTAATAAAGCGGCTGGTGAGTGTACATTGTGAATGAAGATGAAAAATTCTTCAAAAAATATATGTAAACCCTTCACAGTTTTGATTGATGTCTTGCAAATATCTGTATGACAAAAATAGATTGTTTCATTTCGCCTATAATGACAGTAACTGCAGAGCACATCTTGTGTGCTTGTGATGATGTTTTACTGAAACATGAGTGAACTACAAAGCCTCCTACATATAAAAACCTTTGTATGACAAATAAGATTATATAGCTTATGTTTCTGTAAAAAATATATAAAAAAATAAAATTTGAAGAATTTGAAGATTATAAATACATTTATGTGGCCAAATGTAAATGGAATCAAGTTCACAAATCAGATAGTTATCCGATCAGAGAAAACGTGTAAACAGCCCCTAAGACCTCCATATACTGTATAGAGTTTATTTTAATATAAATTCACATTCCTTGAAAAACTCTGGTCTGCATTCAGAGAAAATATCAGAGAAAACCATCTGTTATTGACTAAGTAACTGTCAGTGTCTTCCATTGATACAAGGTGACAAATGGACAGCTAAACTGCAGTTACCATCATTTACTGAAGATTTATACAACTTTCCCATTTGATCTTATTTTTCATCTGATTTTGCATTGAGACAAATAGTAATGCTGTCATTACAACTAAACTGGGTGTAACTAATTGATGTTGCCAACTGAGTCTAAATGAAGTGCAGTTAATTTCCAACATAATTAAATGTTATTCTCATTAATTTTTTTTCCAAGGCTTAATTTTCTTCATTTGTCTCATTTATCAAAAACGGCATTTCTTTGATAAAGCATACAGGCAAGTAACATCACTTGCAAGAATGCTCTTTAATTTCTGAGATGTGTTCTGATTTCAATAACATTGTCTATATTATCACTGCAGGGCATGCTGTAATGCTCCTTATGGGCAATCAAGACTGTCCTGATGTAATAACCATGAGTTATAATGAAAATGAGTTATTTTAAGCACAGCTAACGAAACCGTACCAAAATATCCCGCCGAATTCTGTTGACAGGAAATCTCTACAATTTCTGGCTTGGGCGTGAAATCAACTGCTAGCATTTTGAACAAAATCGTTCCAGTTAATTTGATTCCTTCACAAATGTAAGTGCACTCATTTATCAAAACCACGGCAGCAGAGCTACAATGCTGCACATTACCAAAAAAAATAAAAATACATCAAAATCCAAAAGAGTCAAAGACAGAAACATCTATCTATCTATCTATCTATCTATCTATCTATCTATCTATCTATCTATC
>CAIGQQ010031331.1:12037-31716 GCA_903798035.1 Danio albolineatus | reverse complement strand
GTGTGTGTGTGTGTGTGTGTGTGTGTGTGTGTGTGTGTGTGTGTGTGGGTTCAACCCATACCTTCTTTGGCTGTGTATATATATATATGATTGTGCTCTAAAATCCATCGCCTATTGTTTGACCGCCTTGCGTTCTCTCTGAGGAGTTAATGACTGGGAAAATTAGAGGTGGACTGGAATTATGTAAACCGCCGGTCATTATCAGCCAATCACAGCCTGTCATTTCAGCGGATACTGATAGATGGGGTGTAGAGTGGTAACCATTGGAAACATGTTGTACTGGAGGTTGCTCAAAAAATAATGCTTCGCAATGAAGAGCTGTGGGATTTCAGCTGGTAAAGGGGCAATGATTTGCCGTTTAAGGGCTCCATGATCCTGTTAATGGTCTTTGGAAGGTATAATCGTGCCCTTTGTGAGAAGAAAGGATAAGCAGATGCCATTTTCTTTGCTTTCTCTCTCGGTTTGACCCTTTGGATAAGCCTGGTTAATGACGCAGCGGTGGGCTCACCTGTTCAGCCACAAAGGAAACGTCTGCGGGTTGGGTTTTTTGAGAGCATGTGTGAGTGCTATTTGAGCGTCTGAAATGTGAACAAAAGGAGATGCTGAAAAGAAAACTGAAATTAAGGCCATGTTACCACAAGGTGCTAACATGCATTTCCTGTTTCGACCTGGTATTAACCTGTGTTAAATCCATCATTTATGGATTTCCTTGTGAAAAGTAGTGTGAAAGTAAACAAAGGATGCCACTATGATTCTGTCTGTAATCTGTGGCTGTATTCAAAATTCCCCACCATACCCTTAAATAATGCAATATTGCAAGAACAATCATTCGAAGTGTTGTTTAAAATCATAGTGGACATGCACTCAATCAATACCAAAATACACCTTAATAGAGAATAATTCTAATGCACTGTGAAAGTTTGCACGCCAATAAATTTGCGCATTTGATCACTAGATGACATCCACAGCAGAATCCTTGGTGTACATTTCAAAATGTAAATTGTTGTGCCACACATTATTTATGCCTGTAGCTGAAATAGTACAAGATGAAGTATGCTTTGAATTTTAACACAAGTATATCGTAGAAATAGTGACGGTTGTATTAGAACTGCACTGATGGTACAATTCATTGTATATGTGTAACCTTTTGCTTTTAGATGAAGGCACTGAAATAGACTATAGGTGTTCCTGTTAATAAGTTTTTAGTGTTGGTACTGTTTTTGTGGCATCTTCCATTGATTGTGTCAAACTCGATTACCTCACGATGGCGTATCTGCAGGAGGTTGCAGGGAAATATAAGCATGAATCTGGCTGGCTGTTGGTCGTGCTCAGGCGAGGTGATGCAGGCTCATCAAACCAGGGCAAGAGCTTGATGAGACGGCTGGAAAATCCTCCCTCAGGCCTGGAGAAACTGTGAACCAACCAGTGTCCCGAACTACACACAAATTCTTATGCATTAGCAATGTAGAGGCTTTGGAAAAGATGACATCTCAGGAAAATTTGATTGATTATGTATTATTATTACTATTATTATTATATTATTATTTCATATGTTTGCTAAGACGAGCATCATTTTCATTTTGCTCATATTAAATGTTTGTTCACTAACCTCGAGTACAGCAATATGGCTCAGATTAGTGAAGTGGGAAAGCAAGCAAATGAAAGGGATGCTGATTGAAGCTGTTATTTTGATAGTAACATGCTATTGTACAACATTGTATGAATACAGTGTTTTTTTTTTCTCCCATTACGATCATGTGTAGGTCACAAAGGCCCTGTTTACACTGTCAGTTCTTGATGCCCAATTCCGATTTGTTCTGATATCAATTTTTTTTGCCTGTTAATTTACACGTTCTTTTAATTAGAACCTATTTTCGATTGATGTGTTTACACTTGCCATACAATTTACGACGTCACGCATGTGTTAAGGCAGGTTCTAGCAATTGCTCCACACTAGCCACGATGGAAGATATTGTCTTGCTTTTAGCGCTGCAAAATATGTGAAGTTCGCCCAACGTTAAAATTATTTTGAGGAGGGAAAGGGCCATCATTGCAGCTTGCGCCTATAGCTTATATATGGTGTCCTCCACTAACTCATCTCCCCACAGGGCAAAAAGACTTCTGCCGTCGACCACTTTCCTCCTCCATGTTTCCTCTGTTGTTGTTTACCGTGTTGGCGTCTCCACACACGCTCTTCCTTCTACGTCATTAAACTGTGGAGAAGTACCACATTGTCACAACTTTAATGACGTACAAAACAGAGCGCCTCAATAAATCTGATCTGCCTGTTTACATGATAGTCGCATTGTCACATATCGATTCGATCTCTGAATATCTGAATTAGAGATCTGCGCGGGACTGAATTTTTAATCTTGCTCCCGCCAGGATTTATTCCGCACCCAACCGATACCGTGGTATATTTAGCGTTTGTTCACTCGCTACCCGACTCGACCGTTCCCACGGCGACAGAATAGTGAGGGTGGCATCCTCGACATCTTCTATTTGCGAACCGACCACTTTCGTTTTCACTTTCAGATTGAGGGCGTCGTGATCGTCCTTTGCCTAGAGCGGCAGTTCAGCTTGCTCCAGCCCTTGGTGGATGTGTTCGCGAACTAAGCCGATGGAAAATGAATGAATGCGCATATTTAAGTTATCAACTTAACAGTTACAATGGATTTACTCATGTTTTAAAGTGAAGTCACTTTTTAAGGTAATTAATTTGCTTACCGTCTTTAATTAAAGTCACTAATCACCTTTTAGACCACCCTCTTTAGGCAGACACTTACAAAAATGAACTGTTTTTACTACAAAAAATACAAAATAAAAAGTAAACAATGGTAACCCACAAATGAGCCATGGATTTGCTACACTAGCCATGGCATCTGTAGTAAAACTGTACTTAAACAAATAGTAATCGATGAATCCCAAAAATGTGGTTGCTGCACTTTTACTACAATAAAACCACAGCAAATTTTTGTAAGGCGGGGAACAGCATTCACATTATACAAACAAAGCCAAACAGAATCTGTGTCCCAGTTTGCATAAACAAACCCACAGGAATCGAAGCAGAAACACTCAAACACATTTAAAACACACAAAGGATACAGGAACTAAGGAATCAACAGCACGTAGAAACATCGAGACGTTAGGATTGACAATAGGACATATCGATGAAGCGACCGGACAGGGAACATGAGGAAAACTAAACTAAACACACAGGCTAATTAAAAAACACAAGTGGAACTCAAAAACACTGATAACTGGTGGAAGGGGACAAAGGAAGCGCATGATATACTGTAAACACACAGATCTACAGCCTGACAGTTTGACGTAAAAGGAACCCGAAAGTTCACTGGGAAACACAAATGAACCCAACTCATTTATTCCATGCTGCATCAGTGTTGCTGTAGGCTGTTGAGTTTTACTGCATTTGATGTGGATTATGCAGTGCGTTGATTGAATCTATATTTATAGACGTCTTTGATGTACAAATCGAATTCCTCATTTCATCTACATATGAAATGAGCAGCAATTCACACAGTAAATGCTACATAGTGTCTTTAATGATTTTACTAAACCTTCATTCATTCGCTTTCTTTTCGGCTTAGTGCGTTTATTAATCATGGGTCGCTACAGTGAAATGAACCGTCATATGATTCACATTCACACCAAGCCTGGTGATCTTTCAGCTGTTACACGTTTGAAATGCTGTATTTTAGAGATAAAAAAAAATTATGTCCCAAAATTTTCTCTGCCTGAACACGAACAATATAGAGGTTATGTTGATTTGGTAAAACTAAACCTCTTAAAATTAACCTAGATGGCTCGGTTGTGGAGGTCCTGGCCAAACTAAAGAACTTAGGGGTAAAATTTGATATAAATCGAACATTCGATCCCTGCATGCTGTCCACTGTAAAGACTCAATTTTTTAATCTCAAAAACATTTCACGAATCCGTCCCATGCTGTCCTTTTCTGTTGCAGAAAAACTGATCGATGCTCTCATTTTTTCCCGCTTAGACTATTGCAATGTCTTACTAGCTGGCGTTTCCAAAAGTAACACCAATAAATTACAGTATGTCCAAAACTCAGCGGCCAGAATTCCGACCGGGAGTAAAACCAGAGAACACAAAACTGTTCCTTAAGGAACGTTATTGTACCACCGTGTACCTTTTTTTATGAGAGTGTATAGTTTGAGCATGCAAAATTCTGTGATGCGGCGCTGGGGAAGGAATAAAGATGATTAAAAAAGTGTGTGCAAAGAGGTCACACTTTGATCTTTTCTTGGTCTCACGTATTCGCCACATGCTTTCTAAAATGGTACAATGAAAGTAGGGCAGCACTGTGGCGCAGTGGGTAGCACAGCAAGAAGGTTGCTGGTTTGAGCCTCGGCTGGGTCAGTTGGCATTTCTGTGTGGTGTTTGCATGTTCTCCTCGTGCTACAGAGGACTGCATTGTTTTATCGCTCAACAAGTTACATAGGCCGAAGAAAGTAAGCGCTTCTACGGTGTTCACTTGCTGCCATGAACTAAAGCCTAGGAGGGCACGTAAGCGTATTACTCTTAAAGATATTGTGATGTTGTTTGATGCCTAATCTGCCTTTAATTGTTTAAATTAAACTGAACTTAATGATATTAAAGTGATGTTTATACTACATCTGCATTTTGAAATCGGGGCAACAGCTGGAAGTTTGTAGTCCCCACCATGTTGTTGCAATGTTTACAGTGTTGATCCTCTACTTCTGGAGTTTTTTTTCTCCCACCGCAGCCTCGCTTTCGTGTTTTAAAATGCCGGCCGCGTGAAATAAGTGTATATGTTGCAGCTTTTGACCGCTGTGTGGTGCTTTAACCATAGATTTTCAGCTTTGCCTTTTCACAACACTAGATTGGACGGTACTGTATTTGTACCTTATGTGATGTAGTGTGTTCGAGTAAAATAGAATTTTGTTTGGTTGTAGGGGCGTTTGTTGTTATAAAATCAAGCTATTATTGCTTCCAAATGTAGTAAGAGGTTCATTTCTACATTTTAGTGATGTAAATCTGGTAATGTGGATCACTAAAAGGAAAGAAGAAAAACAAAAACAATCAACTGACAATCTAGCATTTTCATTATGCTGCTGTTAATTGAAATCGGTTATATTTCCTAATTTATTAATTGTGAAGTGTTTCAGATGGGTACTTCTGCGACGAGAGAGCAAGACGATGTATTTGAAAAGGATTTATGAAAAGCCATAGATTCTCCTGGCAGGTTTGATGGGCGCTGAGGGTTGCAGGCGCGCGTCAATAGACTGATGTGGCCAATGATGAGGCCATTGTCGCGCAGAGGGACGTGAGCTGAATGTGTTCCTGCCGGAGCGCCACTAAATCTGTTTCCCCATTGTGAGGGGCTACTGGAGCATGACTCCCCCCAGCTGCTGCTGCAGATAGCAGATGCACTGCTCTACAAGACCCTTATTCACACAAGCAGATCAATCTGACCAGCCCAATCATATCACATTACAATCCGACTCCTGTCTGATGTTAGAGCTCTGTCTCTTTGCTTCTGCTCAGATGACGGTGATTTTTGTAATTAAATGAAAATGTAACCTGCCTCGCATTATAATACTGATGTGATTTAGCCAGTAAAGTGTTGCTACCTCATTGTAGGCCTAATCTTCATGACATAAAGCTAAAGGTGGTTTTGTTAATACACCGTTAATCTATCCCTCTCACTTTGGGGAAAAAAGTAGGTATGACAAGTACATGTAACCCATCTATATGCTATGAATGACCTTGTCTACAACTATATACATCTTAGATGAACACAGAATTATTAACCCCTTCTGAATTATTAGCACCTCTGTATATTTTTGTCCCAATTTCTGTTTTAAGAGTTCACACTTAGCTGATGATTGATTATAAAGCTTGTTTGGCATGCTGTCCCGGGAGAGAGCCCTGAGCTCATAAGATCCTCGAGCCCGGGGCTCCCTCACTTGCAAGGCGAGAGGGGAGTTTGAGCTCAGGTAGATCTCGAGAACTCCCCTGCTGTAGTAGCTAATAAACAGATCGCTCTTAAGAGATAACTACTTACTAGGAGCATGTCTATGGAGCTGATTTAGATTAGTCAATTAACTTAAGTTGCATGTTTTTGGACGGTGGGAGGAACCCGGGGAACCCGGGGGAAACCCACGTGAGCACAGGGAAAACGTGTAAACTCCGCACAGAAATGTCAGCTGGATTGGTAAGGACTAGAACCTGTGACGTTCTTGCTGTGAGGCAACAGTGCTAACCACTGGGCCACCGTGCTACTCTTCAAGGAGGAGGAGTAGGGGTGGAAGGGGGAATTCTTCCAAACGAAGATGGCTGTTATGGATATGGAACTTAGGGTATTTATAGTGGCTTAGGAATCGTGTGATTGGTGAATCATGAATTGAATAATGCAGGACCAGCTGCAAGCAATTCTAAGCACGTGATCCTCTCGAAATTAGTTTATAAATAAACTTCACTTAAAAGAAATAACTTTTTTTCAACATATTTCTTAATATAGTTTTAATAACTCATTTCTAATAACTGCTCTATTTTATCTTTGTCATGATGACAGTACATAATATTTACTAGATATTTTTCAAGATACTAATATTCAGCCTAAAGTGACATTTAAAGGCTTAAAGGTGCAGTAGGTGATTGTCTTCAGAAACATTTTATGTTGTGCTTGTTGAAAGTCTCTTCACATTCCAATAGTACTGATTAAAGTGAATGATATAGATATATTTATACGTATTTTTATGTTCTAGGTAAGGCATAAGACTAAAAGATGTTCATTCAATTAAATATTGCTGGGTCAATAATTCCCATAATTCTGATAAGTAGCCCAAACTGTCTGACAACACTCGTAAATTTTTACTTCGCATCTCTGTTCATGTAGATACGCCGATGTGTGTTCATGTGGACACGAGTGACGGTGGTAAAAAAAATGCTGAATCAAATTTTTTTAATATCCTGAATGAATATTGGGGGTGTCACGGTGCCGCAGTGGGTAGCTAGATAGGACGGTACTGTATTTGTACCTTATGCGATGTAGTGTGTTCGATTAAAATATGATTTTGTTTGGTTGTAGAGGTGTCACGGTGGCACAGTGAGTTGCACAATCGCCTCACAGCAAGAAGGTCGCTGGTTCGAGCCTCGGCTGGGCCAGTTGGTACTTCTCTGTGAAGTTTGCATGTTCTCCCCGTGTTGGCGTGGGTTTCCTCAGGGCACTCCAGTTTCCCCCACAAGTCCTAAGACATTCGTTATAGGTGAATTGGGTGAGCTAAATTGGCCGTAGTGTATGTGTGTGAATGAGAGTTTATGGTGTTTCCCAGTGATGGGTTGGTGGATAAGTTGGTGATTCATTAATCTGGCGACCCCAGATTAATATAGGGACTTAGACGAAAAGAAACTGAATGAATGAATTTGGACTATTTCTAAGAGCTATGTTTTTATGGGCTTCTCGAAATGTTATGCTTTGAAATTATTTATTCTCCAAAGCAGAACTTTTCAGAAGCAAGGTCATAATTCTCAGAAAAAACCTTGCTGTGAGATGTAAACTTTCAGTTGCAAGAAAGAACTACAATTATATTTATTAAATAATAAGTAATATTAAGTCTGCAAGATGTCACTCCTCCTGTTGAAGAACTGAAGTAATGTGGCATAACTCATGTTTAGATTTTTCCATATTAGATTTGGCGTCCTTATTCCCCAATGGCCTCGTACATCCCCATCAGTCTGCCATTTCACAATGGAGCCGTTCTGAATGATGATGATTATTATAATGATTATATGGTCTTCTTGAGTCCAGTGTGTGGGCTAAGATGCTTTCACCCACTGAATCCACTTCACTTTGGATGAGATAATTGTGTTAAAAGCTGCCTCACATCCAAATCGCTCACAGCAAATCTGTCCAGCCATGTCTGAAGACAGCTGCATGCACCTCTGGTAAGAGCTATTTCCGTCATACTTCCAAAATCTCCTTCCAGGAAACCATGAGGAGGAAACCATCTCAGAAATCATTCATTTGTTCATTCTAAATATTGGCTAAATATTGATCATCTTCATCACCACTAATCTTGTATTAGTATGTCACTCAGAATGGTGTTGTGAGAAAAGTTGGGTGGTCTGAACGAGAGTGGAATTGTGTGTGTGGAATTTAGATTATCTTTGCAGATTTCACACAATGTTTTATTGCTCATGTTGCTCTTTCATTGCAAGATAAAAGAAAATGGCTAATATATATGCTTTGACAAAATATATGAATCAATATTTCGACTTTGCGTGCAGTTATTTAATTTCATAACCGTCACTAGTAGCTATGCAAAAGGGTTTTGAGTGCATGAGGGTGTTTTGCATGTAGTGGCAGTTGGTCAAATATTTGTAACCTAGCCTATAATAAATAATTATTATTCAAAAAGCAAGTTATACGGCAATCAGGTCATGTGCTTCATCGGGCACGGTAATCTTAAAGAGCCCCTGTTATAGGTTTTTAAAAATGAGTGTCCATGCAGTGTGTGACACAGCACTAAGTGAATGAAAACATCCAGCTGAGGTTTAAATATGAAAGTGCACTGTGTTTGAAACTATTGATTCTTTAGCGAAATAGTTGACTCAGAGTCAAATAAATGAATTGAGTTGGGTTCGGATCTTTTGTTTGATTGCATCAACGTCAACACGGTACATCACCAAGTTTCAGTTCCGGTAAGCTGTGAACGCGCTTTCACTTTAGAAACTAGCGGGGGATCGCAGGACTGATCATGACACGAAGATGACGATCACTGACAGATGGAGATTCAACAGTGGGGAATAAAGGTTTAAAGTTCATTTTCATACCAATACCACAGTATAGCCAACCTAGTGCTGTGTTTGCTCCTGTCGTTTTTCTGATGATTGATAACCTACGCTGCAATGTGGGATTCGTCTGCCGTTTGCTATTGAAGGAAGGAGCAGCAGAGACTTTTATATATGGGACTTTGTCAGACTTTGACAGGAACTTTGTCTTTGCCGATTTAAATGCGTTTCTGAACTCGTGATCCTCTGCTGTTTGCCTTTGCTATGGCCACCATCAGCTGTTCCTCACACACGCGGCGCGGGTCAATTTTCAAAATAGTCCAACTTTTGTCCTTCTAGGCTTCCGTTCATGGCAGCAGGTAAACACCGTGGGGACGCTTCCCTTCTTCAGCCTATGTAAGCCGGTGAGCAATAAAACAATGCAGTCTTCTGTAGCACACCCTCGTGTTGTCTGTAATAGTGTTGTACTGGTACTGAAGTTTAAAAACGTCCATTTCCCAATAACATTTAAACGCCACTTAGCGCGTTCTTAAACACCGCTGATTTGCCACAGCATTCACCAGTGCTCAACAGAAATGACTGTGATTGGCCGTGAAGATCATCCGTTCGCTGAGTGCGAACACAGATACATGGACACTGGAGCGTTTTAAAGCTGTGAAGATTAGAGTATCACTCATCTGTGTTTGCTCTGTAAACAGCGGTGAAGTGCACTGAACTGATGACCTTCTCGGTCAATCACAGGCATTTCTGTTGAGCACTGGTGAATACTATGGCAAATCAGCTGTGTTAAAAAACGCGCTATAAGTGTCGCTTAAATGCTAGCGGGATAGGGACGTTTTTTAAAATAAATTTCTGTCAGAAATTCAGCATCGTGACTGGTGTAATATAGTGAAAGAATCAGTTCATTAATTTGATAAATGGCATCTAAAACGTGAGTTTGGGAAAGATAACGTTTGCTAACTAGTGACATTTTGCTTAACTTAGCTGAAAATGAGGTCTGATATCCCTTTTTATTTTCAATATTCATTCAGAACGGACCTTCGGGTCACTCGGAAGGCGATGAAATGATAAATTTGTGTCACTTTCTCTTCGCTGATAAGATATACAGCCAGGTACATAACTTTCCTGTGTGACTCGGCGATACGTCCAGGTTTCTTCCCACCACAGCCTCGATTTCGCTTTTAAAATGGTGGCTGCATGAAATCAGTCTATTGAGGTGGTGACATCTGTAGGTACTTATTTTTCAGTTGTTTCATGGTTTCCGCTACATTCATTCTTTCATGGTGGGGCGCCACACCAAAATTAATTCCTGCCATGGCTACATTACAACTTCTCATTCAAAACATTCAATCGTTGTTGTTGTTTTATTTTATTTTATTTTTTTTATAGGGGGTTATAATTGCACCAAAGCGTAACAAAAAAGGTAATTGAATTATTACCGAGCGAACTTTTCTGTAATCATAGTAGTGCTGTGCGTTATTTGTTTTTACCCTTTAAGGTGACATGCTGCCTGACTGACTGACTGACTGACTGACTGACTGACAGGACTGCGTGATGCGTAAGGCCAGCAAACATGACATAGCTTTCAGTTATGATGGACACAGTTTCCATAATTATACTTTATAGATAAAGCTCTATGGTTCTGCATACAACTTTATCTTGCTGTAGTTTACGGCGGTTTCACTTTACCTCAGGACGCATCAATACAGTTCTGTAGGTCTGTTGGAGACATTAATAAATATTCCTAGCAAATTTAATAAATGTTTGAGATATACTCGTTACATAAACGCAATAAATCGAACTTCAGCAGCATTTAGAAGAGAATCTGCGCTTGACCAGTGTATATTTGAGGGAGTGTAAGAAGTTTTGTGCACGAACATAAGAATTCGGTGTGCAAACAAACAGATTTGCATGCTCATATTACATAAATGCGATCTTGTAATACTGCACTCATGACATTTGTCATTGAAATAACGCCATACTATGAGTGAGGCTCAGCTCGGTGCTGCCTCAGCTCGCTTTCTATACTGTAATTGAAAAGGAGATACACAAAATAAAGCAATTTTGATCATAAAAATGATTGAAATGGTTTGAATCATACAGAATTTGCATTTTTAGCACAGATCAGTGGACAAACATTTATTTTATCATTAGTATACCTCTCGTGATGGTAGGTGAGGATGATGACAGCACTGCCTCCCCTGATTACACGTCCCTGCGCCATAGGTAGTTGGAAGATCTGTGCATGCCGCCACAGCTGGAAAAAATCCTAGAGGAAACACTGTGTTTTGTATTCATTTATAAAAGATCATAAAAAATATTTTCCTGGGAGAAAAAGAGCAGTGTTTAGGTATGGATAAAATCCCAAAAAGTCAAATCTGGGCTTTTTGATGAGTAAATTAACCTTGGTTGGCCCATCGGTGGCAAGGGATTTGATGAATTTGACATGCTTGTCACCCTGAGGCAAAGCCATTTGAATCAGCACCTGCTTCACAACAACCCAGACTCAAGTGTGTATGGAAACAATCACGGCCCCTGTGTAAATACACTGGATCTCCAGCTGTGATGCGCTGATTGCGGAAAGACGCAAAGAAAGAAGCGATGAGACAAATAGGAAGAGACAGCTGCGCGTCTTATGTTGTTAAAGCTAATGTTGTACACGAGCGATGCATGACGAAACAAAGGTCACATTTTTCCCTTTTGCTTTGGAAGACACTGATTTTTCATAGTCCTTAAATTGTTTAGTGTAAATAAAGTGTGGTTATTTGTATACTGGTCATTCCTGGTGGAAAGTTCATCTGGAATTCTTAATAATTTTATGCAAATATCACATTTATAAAGCATTTAAACACAGTTGTGCGTCAACTTGTGTGAAAATAGGCAACCTCCAATGGCAAAAATTTATTAATTCTATTTTTCTATTATCACACTTTGGTTGACATTCTCCCTTTGTTTGTGTCATTAGATGGGGAAAGCCCCATCCATTATATACAATCTCTCCCTTATTAGCATAAACATCTTATGTCTTAGTTATGTTAGTTATGTCTTTTTACATGCAAAGGTGACAACTTGACATAACCAAATGCATCATAACTTTCCATGGCATTGCTTATCATAAATCTGTCATAAACATGATTGGAGGCTGCATGGATGGCTGGAGGCCATTATAATTGTGTCATGAATTTTAAAACATGGTCATTAATATAGTTTTTGACCTCCTCAACTAAAATGGTACAAATTTAATTTGTCATTAAAATATCATTTAATTTTAATGAAGCTGCTATACACTCACTGGCCACTTTATTAGGTACACCTTGCTAATATCGGGTTGGACCCGCTTTTGCCTTCAGAACTTCCTCAATCCTTTGTGGCATAGATTCAACAAGGTACTGGAAATGTTCTCAGAGATTTTGGTCCATATTGACATGATAGCTTCACAGAGTTACTGCAGATTTGTCGGCTGATGCGAATCTCCCATTCCACCACATCCCAAAGGTGCTCTATTGAATTGATATCTGGTGACTGTGGAGGCCATTTGAGTACAGTGAACTCATTGTCATGTTTAGGAAACCAGTCTGAGATGATTTGCGCTTTATGACATGGCGCGTTATCCTGCTGGAAGCAGCCACCAGAAGATGGGTGCACTGTGGTCATAAAGGGATGGACATGGTCAGCAACAATACTCAAGTAGGCTGTGGTGTTGACACAATGCTCTTTTGATATTAATGGGTCCAAAGTGTACCAAGAAAATATCCCTCACACCATTACACCACCATCACCAGCCTGAAATATTGATACGAGGCAGGATGGATCCATGCTTTCATGTTGTTGATGCCAAATTCTGACCTTACCATCCAAATATCGCAGCAGAAATCAGGACTCATCAGACGAGGCAATGTTTTTCCAATCTTCTATTGTCTTATTTTAGTGAGCCTGTGCAAATTGTACCCTCAGTTTCCTGTTCATAGCTGGCAAGAGTGACCTTGGTGTGGTCTTCTGCTGCTGTAGCCCATCCGCCTCAAGGTTGGACATGTTCAGAGATGGTCTTCTTAATACCTCTGTTGTAACAAGTGGTTGTTTGAATTAATGCTGTCTTTCTATCAGCTGGAACCAGTCTGGCCGTTTTTCCTTTGACCTCTGGCATCAACAAGGCATTTTCACCCACAGAACTGCCTCTAACTGGACCATTCTCTAAACCTTGGAGATGGTTGTGCGTGAAAATCCCAGTAGATCAGCAGTTTCTGAAACACTCGGACCAGCCCGTCTGGCACCAACAACCATGCCACATCCACAGTCACGTAAATCACCTTTCTTCCCCATTCTGATGCTCGGTTTGAACTGCAGCAGATCGTCTTGACCATGTCTACATACTTAAATACATTCGTGCCATGGGATTGATTGATTAGAAATTTACGTTAACGAGCAGTTGGATAGGTGTACCTAAAAAAGTGAAACCACTGAGTATCAACACTTTTAACGCAACATTTTAATTCAATATCAATAAAGTTATGTCAAGTCTTAGTAATGTCAAGTTGTCATAACAAGGGCATCTCAAACATTGCCACCTTTGTATTTAAAATGACTTAACTGAGCTGATTACCATTGTCAGAAACAGCATAAAATCTCCCACATTTATAACATGTCATGTCATGATTATAAAGGTGTCATGACAGTCATATGAACACACCATTCAAGTATCTTACCTAAAAATGCACTGCGTAACAAGAATGCTGCGTATATCATATCTTAACCATGAGCATCTTGCATTAGGCATCTGTCAGCATGGCCTTTCTTCCTATTGTGATCTTCATTGTCACAGTAAGTAAATGCCAAGCATAAAATGTCAAACAGTGAGTGAATAATGTTCTGAGTGGGATGATGAACCACAAATCTAAGTAGGACACATGCCTAAAGCGTCAGCGCACAGTCCATTGGAAAGCATAAGATTTCTGTTTCTCAGTATTGTTTAATCATCTCCATAACCTTCTTTGACGAGGTCTTACTGGTAATTTTGACTGATAAAGTTAGACGTTGTAACCCGTGAAATTACAAAAGGCAAAGAATCTCAAACAGATTTATATTATCGATTCATTACAGAATAATTCACTGCTAGGCTGGATGAATGCGGACTCCTTGAAGTTTTGTATTCAGGTGATTCAGGTGAGTAGCATACTAATAGTTATAGTCAATGGTTAATGTTTACTGTGGCAAGTGTCGCTATTTCTGCTCCATGTTGTTCCACAAAAATCTAAAGCCAATTGTTTTGTCTCCTTGCCTCACTCTCCATACATTTGGGCTAAAAAGTTTAACTTGAACGTGAAAACTTAACCTTTTAACAAGCATTTTAGCTAATGTTTGTAGAGTGGATTCAGGACCACAATTTAAGAAAACTATTTGGTCAAAAGTATTTTCTTCCATAGGCCCTGCTTACCCCCCCACCCACCCCTCGTTAGACCATGCGCCGCTGCGCAGAGGGTACTTTTCTGTCCTTTAAAACAGCAAAAGTGGATTTGAACAGGTCCTTAATGCTTTCGCGCCCTGCGCTTTAGACTTTGCGCCTAGATCATTAAAATAGAGCCCTTGACATTTAGTACCTGCAAATCCCTGGCACCCTCCTTGAAGCATCAACTCATTTGTGATGTTTCAGCTCACTAATTTCTGGCTGGTTTTATTTCTGGTTAGAGCGTGCACATGAAAAGGGACTGGTGAATCACAGAGACTGTACGTATCTGCTTTGAATAGGAGCCCAGAACAGGTAATGTGTCTGCCTGGCTCATTGTTTGAATCGGGGGGTCGGAGATTCAGTCCAAGTAGGTTGTGGGCCCTGTGCCCACACTAATCATGGGGTCATTACGGCCACTGCTGTGTCTCCGCCTGTGGGTCGGACTGCACCATTTGTAACCCAACAGAGCAGGAAATGAGGCACTTTAGCTGTGGTACAGTAACTCAAGCCTGGGAGATCCAGTTGAGGGAGCACCACTTAAAGAGGCTGATCAAATTGGACCCCTTCGGAATTGAAGGCCGTCAGAGGCCAGGGAGAGACCTGAAGGGGGAGTGGGAAGGTGTCAGCGTGATGCATGACAAGGGGCCTCCTCATGGGCCAGGACGTGGACGACTTCATACAGAGTTATTGATTGCCTGTGGTCCTCCTATCAGCCTGTGATTGATGGTCCTCTTTCTAGAGGTTGAAATATCAGTGCTGGCTTTTTTCCCTCACCGTTTCGAATTATGATGTTTGCCTGGACTAGTCATATTATAGAATGTGCAAAAGAGAGAGAGAGGGAAGAGACAAAATGTGTGATAGGGAGGCTGATGAAGGTGTACATGAAAAAGTAGCAGGGTCTTCTCATGGATATCTTCTCGCACAGCACGTCATCCGGTGTCTCCTAGTGTGAAAGCCAAACTGCAGGAAAGAGAGGGACCTAATGCACGCCGCAGGAGCTTCATAACAACAACAAACCAGAGAAACAGAGAAGCAGCCATGAATATTTCAGCTTTCTACAGCTCTTCAGGTATAACTCTCTATGTCTGCGGGCTGCTCAGATAAACACACATTTAGAGGTTGGACGGCAGCCCAAGATGGTGAGTGTTGTCACCGGTGATGTGTGAAAGGCTGCGCCAATTGATTGACAGAGAAGAAGATGCTTGTCTGGGCTCGCAAATAATTGGATGTTATAATGGGAGTTCAAATACCGTAACTTACCGGACGTCCAGTCAAGCAATAAGAGGATGGAGAACCAGACTTTAAGTCTGAGCTGATTGATGCAGAGAGGGGTAGAATGGATTGATGGCTTGGATATTTATGTGATACGGATCTAATCTATAAACTGATATGCCGTTTTAGGGGTCTTTGGATTACCTAATGTTCAATAAATACTTCTTCTTTTAGATGTGGTTTTTAGGAGATCAACAAGTTCTCGACGTTACATCACCATTCATTAAACCTTTAAAGTAAACATGAACTGGAAGTTTCTGAAACTTTCATTGCAGTTTGTTGATGTGCTTCCAACTGAAACTGAATACTGAGTAGGGGGTGGGGCTTTCTTTGGCGCATCATTCCCTCATAGCAAACTAACAATAAGAGGATGGTGGTTAAGAATATTAAGTAAAAGTTGCTCTGGAAGCCCTCAAGGTGACGTCAACAGAGAAGGACCACTACTCCAAATAGCAAATGGTCAGACTTTAATCTAAAGATTACCAGAATTTTTTTTTTCTTAATTATTCACCTTATATGGTGGAGCAGTGGGTAGCACAATCGCCTCACAGCAAAAAGGTCGCTGGTTCAAGCCTCGGCTGGGTCAGTTGACATTTCTGTGTAGAGTTTGCATTTTCTCCCTGTGTTCTTATGGGTTTCCTCCGGGTGCTCTGGTTTCCCCCATATCCAAAAGCATGTGCTATAGGTGAATATAATGTTAACATATACCTTTTCTGTGCATTTATATTTTGAGTTTTTACTGCAAAAATGTCACATCCATAACGCTGGAATTGCTCTACAGCATTATTGCAGTAAACAACCGAACTGAACAATTATGCCTCACACCCTGTATGCTTCATTGACAGTTGTATTCATCACTAAGATATGATTTACTTTTATTTAAGTTGCATCGATTTAAAAATGATACTTAATAAAATAGCTTAGATGTAGCTAAGCTACTTTTGCCACGTAGCTTTTAGCTTAGCTTGCTACATTTCCCAGGGGGTAGCTTTTAGTGTAGCAAAGCTACATTTTAAGTAGAGTAGCTAATAACTTAGCTCACTACATTTTTCAAGTAGCCTGCCCAACATTGAGTAGTTCTGTTTCCAATAGTGGCATTGTGTTATCTATTATGTATCTACTGTGTTATGTTTTTTTTTTTCACAGATTAAATGGGGTATATGGAAAATGCACTAAACTGTTAAACACACACTGGCTTGCTCAACACTACATTAAGTTTAACACACCTAATTAGCTACCAGACGTGTTTCCCTTTTTCACACCATCAAGCCTACATTGGACAACAAACACTCAAAAAAAAAAAGATATTTGCAGCTTGTTCAAACTACTTGCATGAAAATGAGCCGAAACAAAACAATTCTTAAGAGTTTTTTTGGCACAACTTAATTGTTACGAGTTCAATCCACTTAAATTTGTAAGAACTCTTGGTCCCACTTTATATTAAGTGTGTAACCACTATGTACTTGCATCAACAAAATAAATACTATGTACTTACTGTGTTTATAATGTATTTAAGAACACTTGTGGTGCTCTTGAGGTGGGATATGGGTAAGGTTAGGGACTGGTTTGGTGGTATGGATAGGTTTAAGGGTGGGTTAATGTGCAAGGGATGGTCAACAGTGTAATTATAAATGTAATTACAGAAATTAACTACAGACGTAAATACAGAGTTATTTAATCAAGCATAAGTACGATGTAAAAACATGTATTTACACAATAAGTACATTGTAATAAATTATTAATTTTGGTGTAAGTACATATTAGTTAAGGCCACTTAATATAAAGTGGGACCCAACTATTACATTAACTTGATTCCTTAATGTTGTCCAAACACAAATCATTTTTATGCAACCCAGCATTATTTACAGTCCACTTTGTATATTACAGCTTTTAATAAAACCTTGACACTGAAATAAGCCTGTCTGCTAGGTCATTGTGCAGTCAATGCCCAAGGCAGAGACACTAGATGTCTCTCTTTGATAGATAAGTGGCATTAAATCTTTGCAACAGTGCAGACTTGTATGTGGTGGCAATCACAGAACCATCTGTTGCTCTGTTAGACACATTATAAAACACAGTCAAAACACAGAACGCTAGCATAGTGATCTCTGTGCCAAATCTCTATTTACCTATTCTCTGCATAGGTAGAAATGTTATCCCACTATGCTATGGCCTAAAGTCTGGTGTCACGACCCATTACACCTATTACAGAACGGCTGCCCAAACAGTTGCCTGTTTCATTCCGTCACCTGCAAGCGATATTGCATGTCTCCGTCCATAGGTCGCCTCAGCCAACATTGAGGACGCATTAAAGCAATGGTCGGAAGCCAAGCATGGTGGGATATTGCGCAATATTGTGTTACTTTTTGCCGATGAATAATACATCATACAGAGAGATAACCTAACTGTAGGCAGTAACTAGCACAGTCTCCTTCCTCTGCGATGGGAGGCTTACGATTGATTGATACCTGAGCATGTAGCGCTAGCAGCAAACTGTAAGTTGGAGTTTGTTTACTTGCATGAGATGAGCTTTTAGCAATTTTGCTGGACTGTTTGGTTCTCAAAGCACATGTTTATAGGCTGTTATAGAGTAGAAAACAATGCAGGATTAGCTATATATATTAAAGATCTCTGGAAATATGGAAAAATGGTTTGTTTTTACTTAAGTTGAGCATCCAGAGCTGTTTTTGGACAGGAATTGCTTTGAGTTTGGGATCTACTGTATAAGTCATGCGGAATGCAGTTCTTTCTATGCCTTAGATAACTCAAGGGCAGGACTAGAAAACCAAATGTGGTTGATTTGCTTACTTTCAAGTGTGGGTTTGGCTGTAATTTGGTTCTTTGAATGTGGATGTGTGCATGTGCTTGTGTATAATACATGTCTTAGCCAAAATGGGAGTTTATAGGGATGTGGTTCTGATTTGCATCTAAAATGCCAGGTAAAGACCAGTTACATGTTTGTTTGTTTTTTTTTATTTAATGGGAATGATTGACCTTGGGTCGATAGTATTGGCTGGGTGTTTTTAAGTAATGTTATTAAGTTAAACGCAGTGTGTTTTAGGTAAACATGTTGAACAAAATGTTATATTTTAAGTGCTCATTGTTGACTTGCTCAATGTACATGTTTATAATGCATATTTGGACCGCAGTTTTAGTAAATGCTTCAATTTAGCTTAGTATTTTGGTTTTTTTTGGTGGGTTAAATGAATAGTTCACCCAAAATATAGTTTATTTACTCACCTTTTGCTTGTTTAAAACCTATTTTAAACCTATTTCTATTAAAACCTATTAGTTTCCTTCTTCTCTTGAACACGAAGGAAGATATTTTGAAGAAATCAGTAAGAATTGACTTCCATAGTATTTGTTTTCCTACTATGGAAGTCAATGGTTACAAGTTTTCAGCATTCTTTAAAATATCTTCTTTTGTGAAACAATGAGTTAATTGTCATTTTTGGGTGAACTATCCCTTTAAGGATCATTTGTTCTATGCTGTGATACAGTGTCTTTCATCTTGTATATTTTCCCTGTCTATGCTTTGCCCTGCAAAGGTTAAACTGAAACTTCAACCCGCTCGCAGCCTTGTAAATTAGCTCAGGTCTCTTGTCTTTCTTTCCCTGGCGGTCCTGGCTCTTGTTTCCTTGCTCTCCTCAAGTTGCTTCGACTTTTGTTCTTTAAAAAGGTGAAATAAGGAGACAAGCCTCGCCATAGCGCAGAATGTACTATCTTGAAATGTTTCAGAGCGCCTTTCATGAAGTTGCTCTCTGGATGCAAAGCAGGCAGAGATGACATCTGGCCAAAACAGGTATGCAAATGCCGGATGAATTCACTATTGCACCACATTTACAATTGTGCCACTTTTTGCACATTATCACTTTTGCGCACCTGCAATATTGTTTAGCCAGGTGCTAAAGGTGCAGTAAGAGCACTGTGCCATATTTAAATGAGCTCATTGTCATTCTTGTGAAAGCAAATTGGGCTCATTATAGGTTCTATGCAAATTAGGCCCATTATAGGTTGTACCATATTCAGAAAAATCACTGCTTTTCGCTATTTCCTCTGTATCATTGCTGTGGTAAACAGAATTCTATTAGCAAGAGATGTTTGTGTGCATTTATTGAAATTATACATATATATATATATATATATATATATATATATATATATATAT
>CAIGQQ010031331.1:0-11937 GCA_903798035.1 Danio albolineatus | reverse complement strand
ATATATATATATATATATATATATATATATATATATATATATATGTAATCATATATTTTTTAAATATTTCCCAAATTATGTTTGACAGAGCAAGGAAATTTTCACAGTATGTCTGATAATATTTTTTCTTCTGGAGAAATACTTATTTGTTTTATTTTGGCTAGAATAAAAGAGGTTTTTAATCTTTTAAAAAACATTTTAAGGTCAAAATTATTAGTCCCTTTTTTTTCTCGATAGTCTACAGAACAAACCATCGTTAAAAAAAGGTCACTTTAAGCTGTACAGAAGTGTCTTGAAAAAATATCTAGTAAAATATTATTTACTGTCATCATGGCAAAGATAAAAAAAATAAGTTATTAGAAATTAGTTATTAAAACTATTATGTTTAGACGTGTATTGAAAAAAAATGTGTTGTCTCCATAAAATCGAAAAATCAGGGGAAAAAATAAATAGGGGGCTAATAATTCTGACCTCATTCTGACTTGATTAAATTAATTTTAAATAAAAAAAAAATTATATGCATATATACAGTTGAAGTCAGAATTATTAGCCCCTATTAATATTTTTTCCTGAATTTCCGTTTAACAGAGAGGTTTTTTTCAACACATATGTATATATATTAATGATGAAGATGATCTATTATGCGTGATGTAGCACACAAATTTAGCAATTTTAAACTGCCTGATTTTAATACCAAACAAAATATTACCAACTCTCATTCTTGTTAAATTCTCCCTTATCTTGTTAAATGGAATGATGCTTTGAAAAATCTATCGGTCACACTTTATTTTGATGGTCCGTTTGTTGAATTTAAGTTACGTTGCAACTAATTCTCATTAGATTATAAGTAGACTGTTAAATTGGGGTTAGGGTTGGGGTTAGGGTTAATGTTAGTTGACATGTACTTGCAAAGTTCCTTATGGTCAGTTAAATGTCTGTTGAAGGACTTTTAAATGTCAGGATCAATAGATATGGGACCATTAATAGAAATGGACCATCAAAATAAAGTGTTACCCATCTATTTTTATGTACCACTTAACGCAAAAACTACTGAGGCAGTAGTGTTGACCTTTTATATATTATGTAATTAAATACATTTGCTAAAATAAAACCCACATAACTACAGTACCCTGCCTTTTCTATGGTGCTGCTTTTTCTTGTGCCTTTAAATATGTGTGCCTCTCTTGCATAGCAACTTTCTGCTAACAAACAAATAACTTTCTAAAGCAGAAAACATTAATTTAACCTAAAACATGGCATTTAAACTTTCATAAACAAAATTTTTACTGCGATGTAAAAACTTTCCCTGCTAAAAACAGCGTAGCATGGTCCAGCCTGGTTTTAGAGTGGTTTCCAGCCAAGTTTTAGCTAGTCAGGCTGGAAAATTACCAGCTAAAACCATCTATAACCAGCTTGACCAGCCTGGTTTAAGCTGGACAAAGCTGGCTTCCAGCTTGGCTAGGCTGGTCAATCTGGAATGGCCAAAAACCCTCTAAAACTAAGCTGGTCGACCAACTAAAACCAGCCAACTAGCCTAGGCTTGTTTAAGCTGTCTTTTTCAGCAGGGTTGCTCTCCCTCTTGCAGGGTAGTCTAGTAACTCATACACAATTATATTACGAAAACATTATATTTTAGGGTAATGACAGGTGTCCAAAGCTTAAGTCTAAGATCTTAATAGAAGCTTTACATGTAAATATATCATTACAAATATGTAATTTGGTATATGAATATGGTAACTATGGTACTATACTATGGTTATAGTGCTCTGGACAAGTCTGAACAAGTTCGACCTACACATGCGTGAGGCAGGCAGTTCTACGTAATCTATCGGCTTAAAGATATCGGCCTAATTTTGACATCTGACCGATTACATTAAAAATAGCATTTATCGGCCAATATCGATATGGTCGCCGATATATCATGCACCCCTAGTCAATGGATCTCAATACAGTAGAGCACATTTGGGAAGGTCAGTGGCAGAGGAGATTTACGTCATGGATAGACAGTTAACCCATCAGCCAGAACTGCATCATGTCTATATGGACCAGAATTTCTGAAGAATGTTTCCACCATCTTGTCAAATTTTTGAGTATACACTAGTGTTTCCCAACCCTGTTCCTGGAGGCACACCAACAGTACATATTTCCGATGTCTCCCTTATCTGACTCGTTAACTTCTGGTTTTGTTGGTGTGCCTTCAGGAACAGTGTTGAGAAACACTGGTCTATACAACCTTGACTTCTTATTGCTTGACCTAGTTCTTTGTTGATTGTCAATGCAAAACTAAATGTCAAAATGTTAAGCGGTCTTCGATGTTCCCAAAGTGTTATAAGTTGGCTGATAGGGTGTTCTGGGGTGTTTTTTTACTGACCCAGATTAAGAGTCCATTATCATTAATGTCTCAAACCGTGCATGAGCAGCAACAGTGAAGCTTGCCTCACTAAAAAATGCATACGCTAA
Source organism: Danio albolineatus (assembly GCA_903798035.1). Classification (NCBI taxonomy): domain Eukaryota; kingdom Metazoa; phylum Chordata; class Actinopteri; order Cypriniformes; family Danionidae; genus Danio; species Danio albolineatus. The sequence goes on along the minus strand of CAIGQQ010031331.1, from coordinate 9,477 downwards.
TGCAGCTCATAAGCTCTAAGTACCTCACGTAGGGGAGATCAGCTTACAGACTCACACCCAATGTCTTGTAATTTGTGAGTGCGGAGGTGGGCTAACCTTATCTTCCGTTTTCTCCCGCGTCTCTGTGTCATGGAGTTTTGTAACATATAGACGCTCGATTCATTATTGAACATGTCTGGAGGTTCTTCGGGAAGTTTGCATTGAGCTGTACATGTGCTCAGTTACAGGCTATGTGGCCTCTGTTTAGAAGGCTAATCACTTGGCATTTGTAATGACAGATAATGCCCTATCATGCTCAAATGACGCTTTATAACAGCATTGGTTGTTTTCCCAACTTATATGTGTAACTTTGCACCAAGAACAAGAAGGCCAACATGTTCCCTGCCATTGCGTAGTGTATCTCATTCATAGGCAGTCTCCAATAAATTAATATTGCTTTAGGACAATTTTCCCTAGCAACCTTTTACAGTTTAGCTCCATCCCCAATCAAACATGGCTGTAGGTTTCTAGCAATCCTGTAGACTAGGGGTGCCCAAACTTTTTCTTTTAAAGGGCCAAAAACCAAACTTGATTGAGGGCTATGGGCCAAAGTTAAACATACCAAACCTTATTACATTAAATTTGCCATGGGTGATTTCTAATTTATTTGCGTATTATTTAATAATAACTAGAAAAGGTTGCTTTAAAACATGCAGTATAATTTTTTTATGTTTTATAATGAACTTATATATAAACAATTCCATTTATAGACCATTTTGAAGGATGCAAACAAAAGCAATGGTCCTAACGTATTTCCTGTATAACATTTTTTATTTCTACAGCTTCCGAAAATCCAAAAAGAGCCACACATTGATAAATCACGTTACGATAGCTGTTTTGAATTAGGTTATGGTTGAACTGCCTCTTGTAACAGTTATGAAATAGTTTGATAACAAGCAGGAAACGTTCATGGGCAAATGACACCACATTGAAATGGTCTATAACACAATGGAATTCAATGCAGAATACAGTAGTTGAGCTGCTCCTGTCTTTGCCTTGGTTTGCTTGCCGATGTCTTGTGCATCTGGAAGTGACAGTATTTACATTGTAAAAGTCTGATGAATGAAACATTTTATTTTAGTTTAAGCTCCTCAATATAACTAAGAAACAAAAGGTTACATCCAATTCGAATTGACATCTCTGTCAAACGCATTCGCCCCCAACCAACTCCCCATCAATTTCCCTTTTCAGAAGGTTACCATGGGCCAACTTTGGCCCGGGAGCCCTACTTTGGGCACCTCTGCTGTAGACAAATGTCAATTTTTTTCAGGTGAGCTTGATTAGGCATAGTTCTGATCTCTGCAGAGGACTGTGGCCCTCCAGGACTGGGGTCATCCTAGACCTAGCCATGGTTGTTTTCATGAATCTTTGAAACCTTACGAATCTTTTCTTTTTAAATTAGTGGTTTGGAGCATGTACAAAGGTAATATGATTTCAGTAAACAAGGCTTTATTATGTCATACTCTAACAGTTTCAAAAATTGTGGTGGGTGTTGTTAGCTGTGGGATGATTTGTATTATGTATCCCTACTAAAACAAGTTGGTTGACTGGTTTTAGCTGGTCGACCAGCTGCATTTAGAGGGGTTTTGGCCATTTTCAGCTGGTTTTAACCATTTCAATATCTGACCAGCTAAAACCAGCTTAATCAGTCAAGTCATGTTGGGAGACCAGCCAAAACCCAGCTATATCTAGTTTAACACTAAAACCACCAGGGGTCGGTGTGTTACTCATTCAATCATTTTCTTTTTGGCTTAGTCCCTTTATTAATCAGGGGTTGCCATAGCGGAATGAACCGCCAACTTATTATATGTTTTACGCAGCTGATGCCCTTTCACCTGTAACCCATCTCTGGGAAACATCCATACACACTCATTCTAACACATACACTGCGGACAATTTAGCTTACCCAATTCCAATTGTCTTTGGACTTGTGGTGAAAACCAGAGCACCCAGAAGAAACCCATGTGAATACGGGGAGAACATGCAAACTCCACACAAAACTGCCAACTGATCCAGCCAAGGCTCGAACCAGTGACCTTCTTGCTGTGAGGCGATCGTGCTACACACTGCGCCACTGTGACGCCCTAGAGAGGTAGTCCCCCCGGTGATATATTCTGGGTTGTCCTAACTAGCTTTGGCGTCTATATCAATGAGGATCTAAATAAGGAAAGGCTCATGGCGTAGTCAACTAATTCCTCTTAATCCCAACATATCTTCTGCTGCTTAGCATTGTTTCTGGTGCCAGGCATGGCTGGCTGAGATTAGCTTTAGCTGTGGTTAACTCCTCCACAAGTGTTCACACGCCACGACTGCCTCAACGGAGTCAATATGGACTTATTCAACAAAATGTTCAGCAACCGTTTGAGGAAAGAATGTAAGTGACGCGTTGAACTTCAGTTTTTGTTTTTGAAGTAGGTGTAATTGGAGTAAAGATGTAGCTGGTTGAACTTTCACCCGGTGGGGTCACAAATGTTTAGTCTGTAAGAGAGACAGTATAATAAGATCAGTGATTACTACAAACAGTATTTACAGAATGGCAAGTTCTCCTAACTGTTGTTTGGACTTTTTGTGCTGTGCTTGCTACTTTTAAAGCTTATTTTCTGTAACACTTTATTTTGATGATCCATTTGAGTATTAGTAGACTGTCTACTTAATATCTGTTGATACTGACATTTAACTGACTATGAGGAACTTTGCAAGTACATGTCAGCTTACACCAGGGGTGCTCAACCCTATTCCTGGAGATCTACCTTCCTGCAGATTTCAGTTGCAACCCATATCAAACACACCTGCCTGTAATTATAAAGTGCTGTTCAGGTCCTAATTAATAGGTTCAGGTGTGTTTGATCAGGGTTGGAGTTGAGCAGTGCAGGTAGGTAGATCTCCAGAAACAGGGTTGAGCATCCCTGACTTACACTAACCCTAACCATAAGGCTGATTTATACTTCTGCATCAAGCGTACGCTTATGCTTCGGCCCAGCCTGCGTGTGGTCGCCGTGGCCATCGCACCTCTCAAAAAATGTAACTACTCGTATCATAAGCTCTGCGATTGGTCGACTTCGTAACGCTGACAACTGTGGGTGGAGGTTATAGCTGCGCGAGCCCGATGGAGAGAGTGTTTCCAAGTGTCGAGTCCCGTGAACGAGCTCTAGATGGAGACTGTTGTTTTGTGTTTACGTTATGATTAAAGTTTTCCCGCCTCAAAATTAATGAATTTGAGCCACTTGTACGTTCCACAGAGGAACATAAACACCTACTGCCAGCTAGCTGTTTCGGAAGTGATATTGCAGAGCAACACAAACAGCACGCAGAAGTATAAATGCACGACAATGCGCGTTGCGTGTGCCGTGGGTCACGCCGATCACTTGACGCAGAAGTATAAACCAGGATTTAACCCCAACCTAACAGTCTACTTATAATCTAATGAGAAGTATTTGATATTTAGATGCAATGCAACTTAAATTCAACAAACGGAGCATCAAAATAAAGTGTGACCTTGTTTTCCAATGCATTTATGATTATTTTGACCAGCATGGTGTTGGTCAAGAGTGGGTTACGAGTCACTGTGAAAACTGCCTTAAATCTAAAATGTTATTTTTAGCATATGTTTTTGCAGATAATTCTTACAAATATTGAGAAATGAACTATTCATTTGTGACACAGGGGATAGTTTTGCCCATAAATGAACATTTTATCATTTCCTCTTTTCATGTTATTAAAATTGTTTTAAATTTGGTGGTGGCATGGTGGTTCAGTGGTTAGCACTGTTGCCTCGCAGCAAAAAGGTCTCTGCTTCAAGTCATGGCTGGGCCAGTTGGCATATCTATGTGGAGTTGGCATGTTCTTCCCATGTCAACGTGCGTTTCCTCCTGGTGCTCCTCCGAGAGTTTGCAATCATTGGTGACTTGGAGATGGTTTGTTTGTGTATATTGCACAACTGGAATTGTAGTTCATATTAAGGCAGAATTGTAGTTTGTGTGAATGTGAATGTTATCCAGCGATCTATGGGGGTTTAGATCGCTGGTGATCCTGACAAGATCATTTGAATAATCTAAAGACACTTATGCACTTTAAGGACTTTCGTGGAAATAGTTTCCATAGATGATTTGTGTTCTCAATGGGACACTTAGGTCTTAATTAAATCAACACTATTAAGATAAAACAACAATTAAATATTGTTCTCTTATAGCATCACTGTGAAAACCCCCCTTTGGAAGCTAAAGTTATTTTTAAAAGAAAAATAATGTTAAAGGGGACCTATTATGCCCCCTTTTTACAAGATGTAAGATAAATCCCTATCCCTAGAGTGTATGTGACATTTCAGATTAAAACACACTACAAGTAATGTTTTGTAACTCTTTGAATCTGCTCCTTTTAGACTTTGATTCAAATTGTGTCATTCCTCGAACTATCACTTTAAATTCAGATGAGATTGTGTTCCCAGTACTGTTTACAAAAGAGGGCAGAGCTACAAATGCCTGTGTGTCAGCATAGTGGCAGATTCAAAAACATGCTAACGAGGGAGAGATTGTCATTAATGGATGGGGGTTTCGCCCTTTGTTGACATGTACAATTGGAGAATGTTAGTCAAACTGTTTCTGCAAACTGTTTTTATAAAATGGCATTATAAAAATATCAATAATAATAATTTGTTATCATATGAAGCTGGTTATATTCACACGCTGTTGCCACACAACTGTGTTTAAACCACAAATAAAAGTGATTTTTGCATGATAGGTCCCCTTTAAATTAAAGCAAACTAATTTCTTGTTTATGGGGGTTTCCCTGTGCTGTGTTGCTCCTGGAAGGGCATCCAGGGAGTAATTGGAGGTTCATTCCACAGTGGCGACCCCTAATGAATCAGAGACTCAAGGCTGATTTATACTTCTGCATCAAGCACACACGTATGGTCTGTCGCAGCCTTTGTGCGGTCACATACACATCACCATGGCTGACGCTGACACGCACCTCTCAAAAAATGCAAGCTCAGTGATTGGTCTGCTTGGTAGTGATGACGAGTGTGGGTGGGGCTGAGAGCCATGTGAACACGTTGGAGTGAGAGTTTACAAGTGTCGAGTCCCGTGCAGGTGCTCCAGATGGAAAGTTTTGTTTTGTGTTTACCTTATGATTAAAGTTGTTGCACGTCCGCTGGTTCCCACACCCGAATGAGAGAGTTTTAGCGACTTGTACAATAAGGAAGTAAAAACCAGCCTTTAGTTGAAGGTTGAACTGATTTCTGGTATTGAAATGTGCCTCCCTGAAAGCCAACAGGCAAATTTAAGTACACCTGCAATGCAAATTCAACCAAACTTTAAAACTTTTTCTTAGAAAAGCTCCATAATGTCAATTCTGCCATTATTTCATTGAAGGCAAGAAGAATATTCCCTGTGTAATCCATTCAGTCTGTTGTTATAATTTAATGGCCTCTGTGTGAAATTAGCTTGCATGCTAAAATACACAATGCATCTTTTTCATTTTCCAAGCTAGAGCTGTAGTTCATTACGGCCCTATTCTTCTCTGTGGTTTTATTGATGGCCCTGGCACATCAAGCTACAGTAGCCAAAGTGGTTTGCACTGTTTGGCGCCTGCAGAGAACAAAGGCGAGGTCATAAAAGCAGCTTGAATCACATCCCCATTTTTCACTCGCATTAAAGAAGCATACCCAAATTCTCCATCACAACAATAGGAGACTCTGATGGAGCCCTTAAACCACAGGGAGCAAGAGCTTTTTGGTAGTTATTTAAATGACAGAAAGGCTCTTTGAAAACAAGTCTACCTCACTGAATGGTGCAACACCAACACTTCCAACACTGGGATTGGTTCTTGGTCAGGTGTGTCCTGTTCCGGTATTTGAGGACTACTTCAACCACACCTACTTGATTAGTTCATATTTCATATTCCACAAAGGTGGCACTCAAGGAACAGCACAATAATGCACCAATTCTTTTGGACAGGTAATAAATGTGCACTTATTCAGGTCTAGAACTAACTTCTGGTGGGCCTCCAGGAGCAGGGTAAGACACTACTGTCATTGGTAAAGGAAGAGTAAACGGTTCAAGAGTGTGTTTTATCAGGTCTAGAGCTAACCTCTTCTGGACCCACTGGAAGAAGACGGGTACCCCTGTGTTTGTAAAAGATTAAACAGTGCTATGGTGAAATCAATCAGGTCTAGAGCTAACCTCTGCAGGAAGGTGAACCTCCGGGAACTGTATAGCTCACCCCTGTTTTTGAGAATAGTAAAATCAGGTATAGATCTGCATGAAGGAGAATCTACAGGAACTGAATAGGACACCTTTGTTTTGATGTTTAATTGTAGAGTTTAATTGTAGCCCTAATTGAGAAACATGAACTAATCAAGCAGGTGTGGTTGATGTTGTCCTCAAGTACCAGGACTGGACAAACCTGACCAAGAGCCAATCTCACGTCTGATCACTTAAAAACGTAATGGCATACTTAATTTTGAACAATATAGTGTGCTGTACTAACCTGAAATGATAGGAAGTGTTGGTGGTGCACATTCAGTAAAGTAGACTTGTTTTAAAAGACCCTTTCCATCATTTAAATAACTACCACAAAGTTCTTGCTCCCTGTGTTTATTCAGGTCTAGAACTAACTTCTGGTGGACCTCCAGGAACAGGGTAAGACACCAAAAATCAGGTCTAGAGCTATTCTACAGTAGACCTCCATGAAAAAGACAGGTACCCATGCTTTTGTAAAAGATTAAACAGTGCAATAGAGAATTCAATCAGGTCTAGAGCTAACCTCTGCAGGAAGTTGAACCTCAAGGAGCTGAAAAGGACAACCCTGTTTTAGAGAGGAGTAAAATCAGGTATAGACCTAACCCCTGCAGGAAGGAGAATCTACCCAAACTGCATAGGACACCCTTGTTTTTAGAGAAGAGTAAAATCAGGTTTAGAGCACATCTCTGTAGGAAGGAGAACCTCCAATAAGGGGACAGGACATTTTTCCTTTTGGAAAAGAATAAAATAAAACTAACCACCACTGAATGGTATCTGGAGATTTTTTATCAGTGCTGTAGGCACTATTGAAATTTTTATTTATGATCAAGGGGGTCTACACTTAGAAGATTGATTAATTAAAATGATTCAGACATATTTGGTGTGTTAGGAAGAACTGGGAAATGTGTGGTGTTAGTGTACCTCCAGGAACATAATTGAGAAACACTGATCTAAAGATTAGCATCATTCACAAGATTTGAAAAAGGGTAGGGTGGTGTCTTTTGATTTAAGCCGATAAGCAACCACTTAGTAAATACCCAGAACACCTCAGCAACTGCATTGCAATCTTTTTGTAAGTACCTAGTGAACTATATCATAGTGCTTTTTACAGTAACACACAACATCTCTCTGAGAGTAAAAAGGTAGTAATGTTTTTGAGTCATTGTTTTAATAAGACATTGAGAACAACAGCCAGGTTTTGTTTTGCCACTTTATCATAATGAAGTCTTTTTCAAGGAGATCTTTTAGCTTTACTTTGTTTTCTAGATTCTCAAAAATAAAAACCTCTGAGATGTAAAATGAACCAAAACATTTTAGCCCAAAGCCATCCATTCCCAATTTTACACAACACCCAATAGAGGGATACACTAAGTGAGGAATAAAAAAGAGTTATTTTGACAAGTAGGTCATGTTACTACTCTATGTGGATATTTGTTAATCCACAACATGGCTGTCAAACAAATATATCCCTAACTGTGCTAAGACTAAAATGCATACTGCTGTGTATTTATCATGCAAAGGTTCTTTTACTCATCAAAAAGTGGTTGCACAGCTTTTCTTAATCACATTTCACACCTGTACAGATTTGACATCAACTACCCACAGATTTAAAAGATTTTATCAACCATAAGTCAAATGGAAAAACAGCAAGCAGGCTGTCTTTAACTGCACAGAACATCCGTCTCAAGACTCAATATGTGCTCTTTCTCCTCAGGAGATCACTCGGGAAGATGTTTCCTCGCTCAGGGAAATCCATCATCTTTGACAGCTTTCCAGATCCGTCTGACACCTGGGAGATCATTGAGACTATTGGCAAAGGGACTTATGGGAAAGTTTATAAAGTGCATAACAAGGTCAATGGCAGCAAAGCTGCTGTCAAAATACTGGATCCGATCCATGTGAGTACAACCCTACTAGATCTAACCTATATGTAGTGCATGTCTCAGGCCACAATAAACAAAGACAGCAAGCAACATGCACATCTAGACTTGTTTTGCCAAACACTGAGTCATAAACTCAAAGTCATATTTGCACAGAGCTGAGGTTAAGGGCAGGGTCATGGCTGGCCCTTCAGGTTCAGTCATCGTGCATCTGTATTCATGTATTTATGTGTACCTGTGAACGTGTTTATGCCCTAAGTAAGGCCTGTGGTGAATTACTGACCACTGAGAACATCCACTCGCCCCTGTCATATTAAGAATAGAACATCCATATCCTGCAGATAATGCCAAAAGGCTTTCTGTGTGACTGTCGCTCTCATTATTTCTGGAGCCACACACTCTTTCTTTTAGTGCCTGGGCAAATAAAAGGGCCTCTAACAGCATATACCCAGACTAATCATGATCAGATGGCTTCTCAGAAAAAGTGCAATTTGTGTTCATTTACTTCACCGGAGTTTCTCCAATTCACCCTTTCAAGGTCCTGAAAGGAGGCTTGGAAGTATTTCAATGGCCTTTGCCTGCTAGTGTATTTAAAATCACTCATCTAGATCAAATAAATCTAGGCTTAATTTAATAGACTGCAGCTGCTGTGGTCATTGTACTTCAGATATTCACAAATATTTATTTCCACTGCTTTCCGAGCACAGGAAATGCTGTAATCTAGTGTTATAATAGATGTACGGAGCACTTTTGAAGCCAAAAGGCATCACAGAGAAGCCCTGCGTGCCATATTTATTATAACTCTTCATTCAGAGGTTGTTTTTCCGTCGAGTTCAATCAGTAAACAGTAATTTTCCGAAGCTGGTCAAAAACCTTGGGGGTCTTGAAGCCAGCAAGTACAATTTTAATCTACTCCGTGCGTAGTTTACTGCTGTGGGGCTTTAATGATGCTGGCATTTTTATGGCCTTTTTGGTTTTAGTAAATTCAATAGATAAAATGACTCACAAAACACTTTGTTTCATCAATGGATCTGTTTGTGTTTCTGTACACTGAATAGATAATAAGAAATGTTTTTGTTCACTCAATAAGGAAAATAGAAGCTCAAGCCGGATTGATGCTTAGTGAGAATGTTTTAGCAGCTTTCTTCACTTTACAAAACTATTCCCTTACTACATTTTGCGTGTTTTACATTTAACCTTTCCTTTCAGGATTGACATTTGCTCAATCTTTCTGTAACACAGCACACATGTGAATCAATTGAATATATCTGTTTTTTTTTTTTTTTTAGGACATCGATGAAGAAATCGAAGCTGAGTAT
>CAIGQQ010031330.1:12036-31712 GCA_903798035.1 Danio albolineatus | reverse complement strand
GTGTGTGTGTGTGTGTGTGTGTGTGTGTGTGTGTGTGTGTGTGTGTGGGTTCAACCCATACCTTCTTTGGCTGTGTATATATATATATGATTGTGCTCTAAAATCCATCGCCTATTGTTTGACCGCCTTGCGTTCTCTCTGAGGAGTTAATGACTGGGAAAATTAGAGGTGGACTGGAATTATGTAAACCGCCGGTCATTATCAGCCAATCACAGCCTGTCATTTCAGCGGATACTGATAGATGGGGTGTAGAGTGGTAACCATTGGAAACATGTTGTACTGGAGGTTGCTCAAAAAATAATGCTTCGCAATGAAGAGCTGTGGGATTTCAGCTGGTAAAGGGGCAATGATTTGCCGTTTAAGGGCTCCATGATCCTGTTAATGGTCTTTGGAAGGTATAATCGTGCCCTTTGTGAGAAGAAAGGATAAGCAGATGCCATTTTCTTTGCTTTCTCTCTCGGTTTGACCCTTTGGATAAGCCTGGTTAATGACGCAGCGGTGGGCTCACCTGTTCAGCCACAAAGGAAACGTCTGCGGGTTGGGTTTTTTGAGAGCATGTGTGAGTGCTATTTGAGCGTCTGAAATGTGAACAAAAGGAGATGCTGAAAAGAAAACTGAAATTAAGGCCATGTTACCACAAGGTGCTAACATGCATTTCCTGTTTCGACCTGGTATTAACCTGTGTTAAATCCATCATTTATGGATTTCCTTGTGAAAAGTAGTGTGAAAGTAAACAAAGGATGCCACTATGATTCTGTCTGTAATCTGTGGCTGTATTCAAAATTCCCCACCATACCCTTAAATAATGCAATATTGCAAGAACAATCATTCGAAGTGTTGTTTAAAATCATAGTGGACATGCACTCAATCAATACCAAAATACACCTTAATAGAGAATAATTCTAATGCACTGTGAAAGTTTGCACGCCAATAAATTTGCGCATTTGATCACTAGATGACATCCACAGCAGAATCCTTGGTGTACATTTCAAAATGTAAATTGTTGTGCCACACATTATTTATGCCTGTAGCTGAAATAGTACAAGATGAAGTATGCTTTGAATTTTAACACAAGTATATCGTAGAAATAGTGACGGTTGTATTAGAACTGCACTGATGGTACAATTCATTGTATATGTGTAACCTTTTGCTTTTAGATGAAGGCACTGAAATAGACTATAGGTGTTCCTGTTAATAAGTTTTTAGTGTTGGTACTGTTTTTGTGGCATCTTCCATTGATTGTGTCAAACTCGATTACCTCACGATGGCGTATCTGCAGGAGGTTGCAGGGAAATATAAGCATGAATCTGGCTGGCTGTTGGTCGTGCTCAGGCGAGGTGATGCAGGCTCATCAAACCAGGGCAAGAGCTTGATGAGACGGCTGGAAAATCCTCCCTCAGGCCTGGAGAAACTGTGAACCAACCAGTGTCCCGAACTACACACAAATTCTTATGCATTAGCAATGTAGAGGCTTTGGAAAAGATGACATCTCAGGAAAATTTGATTGATTATGTATTATTATTACTATTATTATTATATTATTATTTCATATGTTTGCTAAGACGAGCATCATTTTCATTTTGCTCATATTAAATGTTTGTTCACTAACCTCGAGTACAGCAATATGGCTCAGATTAGTGAAGTGGGAAAGCAAGCAAATGAAAGGGATGCTGATTGAAGCTGTTATTTTGATAGTAACATGCTATTGTACAACATTGTATGAATACAGTGTTTTTTTTTTCTCCCATTACGATCATGTGTAGGTCACAAAGGCCCTGTTTACACTGTCAGTTCTTGATGCCCAATTCCGATTTGTTCTGATATCAATTTTTTTTGCCTGTTAATTTACACGTTCTTTTAATTAGAACCTATTTTCGATTGATGTGTTTACACTTGCCATACAATTTACGACGTCACGCATGTGTTAAGGCAGGTTCTAGCAATTGCTCCACACTAGCCACGATGGAAGATATTGTCTTGCTTTTAGCGCTGCAAAATATGTGAAGTTCGCCCAACGTTAAAATTATTTTGAGGAGGGAAAGGGCCATCATTGCAGCTTGCGCCTATAGCTTATATATGGTGTCCTCCACTAACTCATCTCCCCACAGGGCAAAAAGACTTCTGCCGTCGACCACTTTCCTCCTCCATGTTTCCTCTGTTGTTGTTTACCGTGTTGGCGTCTCCACACACGCTCTTCCTTCTACGTCATTAAACTGTGGAGAAGTACCACATTGTCACAACTTTAATGACGTACAAAACAGAGCGCCTCAATAAATCTGATCTGCCTGTTTACATGATAGTCGCATTGTCACATATCGATTCGATCTCTGAATATCTGAATTAGAGATCTGCGCGGGACTGAATTTTTAATCTTGCTCCCGCCAGGATTTATTCCGCACCCAACCGATACCGTGGTATATTTAGCGTTTGTTCACTCGCTACCCGACTCGACCGTTCCCACGGCGACAGAATAGTGAGGGTGGCATCCTCGACATCTTCTATTTGCGAACCGACCACTTTCGTTTTCACTTTCAGATTGAGGGCGTCGTGATCGTCCTTTGCCTAGAGCGGCAGTTCAGCTTGCTCCAGCCCTTGGTGGATGTGTTCGCGAACTAAGCCGATGGAAAATGAATGAATGCGCATATTTAAGTTATCAACTTAACAGTTACAATGGATTTACTCATGTTTTAAAGTGAAGTCACTTTTTAAGGTAATTAATTTGCTTACCGTCTTTAATTAAAGTCACTAATCACCTTTTAGACCACCCTCTTTAGGCAGACACTTACAAAAATGAACTGTTTTTACTACAAAAAATACAAAATAAAAAGTAAACAATGGTAACCCACAAATGAGCCATGGATTTGCTACACTAGCCATGGCATCTGTAGTAAAACTGTACTTAAACAAATAGTAATCGATGAATCCCAAAAATGTGGTTGCTGCACTTTTACTACAATAAAACCACAGCAAATTTTTGTAAGGCGGGGAACAGCATTCACATTATACAAACAAAGCCAAACAGAATCTGTGTCCCAGTTTGCATAAACAAACCCACAGGAATCGAAGCAGAAACACTCAAACACATTTAAAACACACAAAGGATACAGGAACTAAGGAATCAACAGCACGTAGAAACATCGAGACGTTAGGATTGACAATAGGACATATCGATGAAGCGACCGGACAGGGAACATGAGGAAAACTAAACTAAACACACAGGCTAATTAAAAAACACAAGTGGAACTCAAAAACACTGATAACTGGTGGAAGGGGACAAAGGAAGCGCATGATATACTGTAAACACACAGATCTACAGCCTGACAGTTTGACGTAAAAGGAACCCGAAAGTTCACTGGGAAACACAAATGAACCCAACTCATTTATTCCATGCTGCATCAGTGTTGCTGTAGGCTGTTGAGTTTTACTGCATTTGATGTGGATTATGCAGTGCGTTGATTGAATCTATATTTATAGACGTCTTTGATGTACAAATCGAATTCCTCATTTCATCTACATATGAAATGAGCAGCAATTCACACAGTAAATGCTACATAGTGTCTTTAATGATTTTACTAAACCTTCATTCATTCGCTTTCTTTTCGGCTTAGTGCGTTTATTAATCATGGGTCGCTACAGTGAAATGAACCGTCATATGATTCACATTCACACCAAGCCTGGTGATCTTTCAGCTGTTACACGTTTGAAATGCTGTATTTTAGAGATAAAAAAAAATTATGTCCCAAAATTTTCTCTGCCTGAACACGAACAATATAGAGGTTATGTTGATTTGGTAAAACTAAACCTCTTAAAATTAACCTAGATGGCTCGGTTGTGGAGGTCCTGGCCAAACTAAAGAACTTAGGGGTAAAATTTGATATAAATCGAACATTCGATCCCTGCATGCTGTCCACTGTAAAGACTCAATTTTTTAATCTCAAAAACATTTCACGAATCCGTCCCATGCTGTCCTTTTCTGTTGCAGAAAAACTGATCGATGCTCTCATTTTTTCCCGCTTAGACTATTGCAATGTCTTACTAGCTGGCGTTTCCAAAAGTAACACCAATAAATTACAGTATGTCCAAAACTCAGCGGCCAGAATTCCGACCGGGAGTAAAACCAGAGAACACAAAACTGTTCCTTAAGGAACGTTATTGTACCACCGTGTACCTTTTTTTATGAGAGTGTATAGTTTGAGCATGCAAAATTCTGTGATGCGGCGCTGGGGAAGGAATAAAGATGATTAAAAAAGTGTGTGCAAAGAGGTCACACTTTGATCTTTTCTTGGTCTCACGTATTCGCCACATGCTTTCTAAAATGGTACAATGAAAGTAGGGCAGCACTGTGGCGCAGTGGGTAGCACAGCAAGAAGGTTGCTGGTTTGAGCCTCGGCTGGGTCAGTTGGCATTTCTGTGTGGTGTTTGCATGTTCTCCTCGTGCTACAGAGGACTGCATTGTTTTATCGCTCAACAAGTTACATAGGCCGAAGAAAGTAAGCGCTTCTACGGTGTTCACTTGCTGCCATGAACTAAAGCCTAGGAGGGCACGTAAGCGTATTACTCTTAAAGATATTGTGATGTTGTTTGATGCCTAATCTGCCTTTAATTGTTTAAATTAAACTGAACTTAATGATATTAAAGTGATGTTTATACTACATCTGCATTTTGAAATCGGGGCAACAGCTGGAAGTTTGTAGTCCCCACCATGTTGTTGCAATGTTTACAGTGTTGATCCTCTACTTCTGGAGTTTTTTTTCTCCCACCGCAGCCTCGCTTTCGTGTTTTAAAATGCCGGCCGCGTGAAATAAGTGTATATGTTGCAGCTTTTGACCGCTGTGTGGTGCTTTAACCATAGATTTTCAGCTTTGCCTTTTCACAACACTAGATTGGACGGTACTGTATTTGTACCTTATGTGATGTAGTGTGTTCGAGTAAAATAGAATTTTGTTTGGTTGTAGGGGCGTTTGTTGTTATAAAATCAAGCTATTATTGCTTCCAAATGTAGTAAGAGGTTCATTTCTACATTTTAGTGATGTAAATCTGGTAATGTGGATCACTAAAAGGAAAGAAGAAAAACAAAAACAATCAACTGACAATCTAGCATTTTCATTATGCTGCTGTTAATTGAAATCGGTTATATTTCCTAATTTATTAATTGTGAAGTGTTTCAGATGGGTACTTCTGCGACGAGAGAGCAAGACGATGTATTTGAAAAGGATTTATGAAAAGCCATAGATTCTCCTGGCAGGTTTGATGGGCGCTGAGGGTTGCAGGCGCGCGTCAATAGACTGATGTGGCCAATGATGAGGCCATTGTCGCGCAGAGGGACGTGAGCTGAATGTGTTCCTGCCGGAGCGCCACTAAATCTGTTTCCCCATTGTGAGGGGCTACTGGAGCATGACTCCCCCCAGCTGCTGCTGCAGATAGCAGATGCACTGCTCTACAAGACCCTTATTCACACAAGCAGATCAATCTGACCAGCCCAATCATATCACATTACAATCCGACTCCTGTCTGATGTTAGAGCTCTGTCTCTTTGCTTCTGCTCAGATGACGGTGATTTTTGTAATTAAATGAAAATGTAACCTGCCTCGCATTATAATACTGATGTGATTTAGCCAGTAAAGTGTTGCTACCTCATTGTAGGCCTAATCTTCATGACATAAAGCTAAAGGTGGTTTTGTTAATACACCGTTAATCTATCCCTCTCACTTTGGGGAAAAAAGTAGGTATGACAAGTACATGTAACCCATCTATATGCTATGAATGACCTTGTCTACAACTATATACATCTTAGATGAACACAGAATTATTAACCCCTTCTGAATTATTAGCACCTCTGTATATTTTTGTCCCAATTTCTGTTTTAAGAGTTCACACTTAGCTGATGATTGATTATAAAGCTTGTTTGGCATGCTGTCCCGGGAGAGAGCCCTGAGCTCATAAGATCCTCGAGCCCGGGGCTCC
This sequence comes from Danio albolineatus, assembly GCA_903798035.1. Taxonomy (NCBI): domain Eukaryota; kingdom Metazoa; phylum Chordata; class Actinopteri; order Cypriniformes; family Danionidae; genus Danio; species Danio albolineatus. The sequence goes on along the minus strand of CAIGQQ010031330.1, from coordinate 25,748 downwards.
CTCACTTGCAAGGCGAGAGGGGAGTTTGAGCTCAGGTAGATCTCGAGAACTCCCCTGCTGTAGTAGCTAATAAACAGATCGCTCTTAAGAGATAACTACTTACTAGGAGCATGTCTATGGAGCTGATTTAGATTAGTCAATTAACTTAAGTTGCATGTTTTTGGACGGTGGGAGGAACCCGGGGAACCCGGGGGAAACCCACGTGAGCACAGGGAAAACGTGTAAACTCCGCACAGAAATGTCAGCTGGATTGGTAAGGACTAGAACCTGTGACGTTCTTGCTGTGAGGCAACAGTGCTAACCACTGGGCCACCGTGCTACTCTTCAAGGAGGAGGAGTAGGGGTGGAAGGGGGAATTCTTCCAAACGAAGATGGCTGTTATGGATATGGAACTTAGGGTATTTATAGTGGCTTAGGAATCGTGTGATTGGTGAATCATGAATTGAATAATGCAGGACCAGCTGCAAGCAATTCTAAGCACGTGATCCTCTCGAAATTAGTTTATAAATAAACTTCACTTAAAAGAAATAACTTTTTTTCAACATATTTCTTAATATAGTTTTAATAACTCATTTCTAATAACTGCTCTATTTTATCTTTGTCATGATGACAGTACATAATATTTACTAGATATTTTTCAAGATACTAATATTCAGCCTAAAGTGACATTTAAAGGCTTAAAGGTGCAGTAGGTGATTGTCTTCAGAAACATTTTATGTTGTGCTTGTTGAAAGTCTCTTCACATTCCAATAGTACTGATTAAAGTGAATGATATAGATATATTTATACGTATTTTTATGTTCTAGGTAAGGCATAAGACTAAAAGATGTTCATTCAATTAAATATTGCTGGGTCAATAATTCCCATAATTCTGATAAGTAGCCCAAACTGTCTGACAACACTCGTAAATTTTTACTTCGCATCTCTGTTCATGTAGATACGCCGATGTGTGTTCATGTGGACACGAGTGACGGTGGTAAAAAAAATGCTGAATCAAATTTTTTTAATATCCTGAATGAATATTGGGGGTGTCACGGTGCCGCAGTGGGTAGCTAGATAGGACGGTACTGTATTTGTACCTTATGCGATGTAGTGTGTTCGATTAAAATATGATTTTGTTTGGTTGTAGAGGTGTCACGGTGGCACAGTGAGTTGCACAATCGCCTCACAGCAAGAAGGTCGCTGGTTCGAGCCTCGGCTGGGCCAGTTGGTACTTCTCTGTGAAGTTTGCATGTTCTCCCCGTGTTGGCGTGGGTTTCCTCAGGGCACTCCAGTTTCCCCCACAAGTCCTAAGACATTCGTTATAGGTGAATTGGGTGAGCTAAATTGGCCGTAGTGTATGTGTGTGAATGAGAGTTTATGGTGTTTCCCAGTGATGGGTTGGTGGATAAGTTGGTGATTCATTAATCTGGCGACCCCAGATTAATATAGGGACTTAGACGAAAAGAAACTGAATGAATGAATTTGGACTATTTCTAAGAGCTATGTTTTTATGGGCTTCTCGAAATGTTATGCTTTGAAATTATTTATTCTCCAAAGCAGAACTTTTCAGAAGCAAGGTCATAATTCTCAGAAAAAACCTTGCTGTGAGATGTAAACTTTCAGTTGCAAGAAAGAACTACAATTATATTTATTAAATAATAAGTAATATTAAGTCTGCAAGATGTCACTCCTCCTGTTGAAGAACTGAAGTAATGTGGCATAACTCATGTTTAGATTTTTCCATATTAGATTTGGCGTCCTTATTCCCCAATGGCCTCGTACATCCCCATCAGTCTGCCATTTCACAATGGAGCCGTTCTGAATGATGATGATTATTATAATGATTATATGGTCTTCTTGAGTCCAGTGTGTGGGCTAAGATGCTTTCACCCACTGAATCCACTTCACTTTGGATGAGATAATTGTGTTAAAAGCTGCCTCACATCCAAATCGCTCACAGCAAATCTGTCCAGCCATGTCTGAAGACAGCTGCATGCACCTCTGGTAAGAGCTATTTCCGTCATACTTCCAAAATCTCCTTCCAGGAAACCATGAGGAGGAAACCATCTCAGAAATCATTCATTTGTTCATTCTAAATATTGGCTAAATATTGATCATCTTCATCACCACTAATCTTGTATTAGTATGTCACTCAGAATGGTGTTGTGAGAAAAGTTGGGTGGTCTGAACGAGAGTGGAATTGTGTGTGTGGAATTTAGATTATCTTTGCAGATTTCACACAATGTTTTATTGCTCATGTTGCTCTTTCATTGCAAGATAAAAGAAAATGGCTAATATATATGCTTTGACAAAATATATGAATCAATATTTCGACTTTGCGTGCAGTTATTTAATTTCATAACCGTCACTAGTAGCTATGCAAAAGGGTTTTGAGTGCATGAGGGTGTTTTGCATGTAGTGGCAGTTGGTCAAATATTTGTAACCTAGCCTATAATAAATAATTATTATTCAAAAAGCAAGTTATACGGCAATCAGGTCATGTGCTTCATCGGGCACGGTAATCTTAAAGAGCCCCTGTTATAGGTTTTTAAAAATGAGTGTCCATGCAGTGTGTGACACAGCACTAAGTGAATGAAAACATCCAGCTGAGGTTTAAATATGAAAGTGCACTGTGTTTGAAACTATTGATTCTTTAGCGAAATAGTTGACTCAGAGTCAAATAAATGAATTGAGTTGGGTTCGGATCTTTTGTTTGATTGCATCAACGTCAACACGGTACATCACCAAGTTTCAGTTCCGGTAAGCTGTGAACGCGCTTTCACTTTAGAAACTAGCGGGGGATCGCAGGACTGATCATGACACGAAGATGACGATCACTGACAGATGGAGATTCAACAGTGGGGAATAAAGGTTTAAAGTTCATTTTCATACCAATACCACAGTATAGCCAACCTAGTGCTGTGTTTGCTCCTGTCGTTTTTCTGATGATTGATAACCTACGCTGCAATGTGGGATTCGTCTGCCGTTTGCTATTGAAGGAAGGAGCAGCAGAGACTTTTATATATGGGACTTTGTCAGACTTTGACAGGAACTTTGTCTTTGCCGATTTAAATGCGTTTCTGAACTCGTGATCCTCTGCTGTTTGCCTTTGCTATGGCCACCATCAGCTGTTCCTCACACACGCGGCGCGGGTCAATTTTCAAAATAGTCCAACTTTTGTCCTTCTAGGCTTCCGTTCATGGCAGCAGGTAAACACCGTGGGGACGCTTCCCTTCTTCAGCCTATGTAAGCCGGTGAGCAATAAAACAATGCAGTCTTCTGTAGCACACCCTCGTGTTGTCTGTAATAGTGTTGTACTGGTACTGAAGTTTAAAAACGTCCATTTCCCAATAACATTTAAACGCCACTTAGCGCGTTCTTAAACACCGCTGATTTGCCACAGCATTCACCAGTGCTCAACAGAAATGACTGTGATTGGCCGTGAAGATCATCCGTTCGCTGAGTGCGAACACAGATACATGGACACTGGAGCGTTTTAAAGCTGTGAAGATTAGAGTATCACTCATCTGTGTTTGCTCTGTAAACAGCGGTGAAGTGCACTGAACTGATGACCTTCTCGGTCAATCACAGGCATTTCTGTTGAGCACTGGTGAATACTATGGCAAATCAGCTGTGTTAAAAAACGCGCTATAAGTGTCGCTTAAATGCTAGCGGGATAGGGACGTTTTTTAAAATAAATTTCTGTCAGAAATTCAGCATCGTGACTGGTGTAATATAGTGAAAGAATCAGTTCATTAATTTGATAAATGGCATCTAAAACGTGAGTTTGGGAAAGATAACGTTTGCTAACTAGTGACATTTTGCTTAACTTAGCTGAAAATGAGGTCTGATATCCCTTTTTATTTTCAATATTCATTCAGAACGGACCTTCGGGTCACTCGGAAGGCGATGAAATGATAAATTTGTGTCACTTTCTCTTCGCTGATAAGATATACAGCCAGGTACATAACTTTCCTGTGTGACTCGGCGATACGTCCAGGTTTCTTCCCACCACAGCCTCGATTTCGCTTTTAAAATGGTGGCTGCATGAAATCAGTCTATTGAGGTGGTGACATCTGTAGGTACTTATTTTTCAGTTGTTTCATGGTTTCCGCTACATTCATTCTTTCATGGTGGGGCGCCACACCAAAATTAATTCCTGCCATGGCTACATTACAACTTCTCATTCAAAACATTCAATCGTTGTTGTTGTTTTATTTTATTTTATTTTTTTTATAGGGGGTTATAATTGCACCAAAGCGTAACAAAAAAGGTAATTGAATTATTACCGAGCGAACTTTTCTGTAATCATAGTAGTGCTGTGCGTTATTTGTTTTTACCCTTTAAGGTGACATGCTGCCTGACTGACTGACTGACTGACTGACTGACTGACAGGACTGCGTGATGCGTAAGGCCAGCAAACATGACATAGCTTTCAGTTATGATGGACACAGTTTCCATAATTATACTTTATAGATAAAGCTCTATGGTTCTGCATACAACTTTATCTTGCTGTAGTTTACGGCGGTTTCACTTTACCTCAGGACGCATCAATACAGTTCTGTAGGTCTGTTGGAGACATTAATAAATATTCCTAGCAAATTTAATAAATGTTTGAGATATACTCGTTACATAAACGCAATAAATCGAACTTCAGCAGCATTTAGAAGAGAATCTGCGCTTGACCAGTGTATATTTGAGGGAGTGTAAGAAGTTTTGTGCACGAACATAAGAATTCGGTGTGCAAACAAACAGATTTGCATGCTCATATTACATAAATGCGATCTTGTAATACTGCACTCATGACATTTGTCATTGAAATAACGCCATACTATGAGTGAGGCTCAGCTCGGTGCTGCCTCAGCTCGCTTTCTATACTGTAATTGAAAAGGAGATACACAAAATAAAGCAATTTTGATCATAAAAATGATTGAAATGGTTTGAATCATACAGAATTTGCATTTTTAGCACAGATCAGTGGACAAACATTTATTTTATCATTAGTATACCTCTCGTGATGGTAGGTGAGGATGATGACAGCACTGCCTCCCCTGATTACACGTCCCTGCGCCATAGGTAGTTGGAAGATCTGTGCATGCCGCCACAGCTGGAAAAAATCCTAGAGGAAACACTGTGTTTTGTATTCATTTATAAAAGATCATAAAAAATATTTTCCTGGGAGAAAAAGAGCAGTGTTTAGGTATGGATAAAATCCCAAAAAGTCAAATCTGGGCTTTTTGATGAGTAAATTAACCTTGGTTGGCCCATCGGTGGCAAGGGATTTGATGAATTTGACATGCTTGTCACCCTGAGGCAAAGCCATTTGAATCAGCACCTGCTTCACAACAACCCAGACTCAAGTGTGTATGGAAACAATCACGGCCCCTGTGTAAATACACTGGATCTCCAGCTGTGATGCGCTGATTGCGGAAAGACGCAAAGAAAGAAGCGATGAGACAAATAGGAAGAGACAGCTGCGCGTCTTATGTTGTTAAAGCTAATGTTGTACACGAGCGATGCATGACGAAACAAAGGTCACATTTTTCCCTTTTGCTTTGGAAGACACTGATTTTTCATAGTCCTTAAATTGTTTAGTGTAAATAAAGTGTGGTTATTTGTATACTGGTCATTCCTGGTGGAAAGTTCATCTGGAATTCTTAATAATTTTATGCAAATATCACATTTATAAAGCATTTAAACACAGTTGTGCGTCAACTTGTGTGAAAATAGGCAACCTCCAATGGCAAAAATTTATTAATTCTATTTTTCTATTATCACACTTTGGTTGACATTCTCCCTTTGTTTGTGTCATTAGATGGGGAAAGCCCCATCCATTATATACAATCTCTCCCTTATTAGCATAAACATCTTATGTCTTAGTTATGTTAGTTATGTCTTTTTACATGCAAAGGTGACAACTTGACATAACCAAATGCATCATAACTTTCCATGGCATTGCTTATCATAAATCTGTCATAAACATGATTGGAGGCTGCATGGATGGCTGGAGGCCATTATAATTGTGTCATGAATTTTAAAACATGGTCATTAATATAGTTTTTGACCTCCTCAACTAAAATGGTACAAATTTAATTTGTCATTAAAATATCATTTAATTTTAATGAAGCTGCTATACACTCACTGGCCACTTTATTAGGTACACCTTGCTAATATCGGGTTGGACCCGCTTTTGCCTTCAGAACTTCCTCAATCCTTTGTGGCATAGATTCAACAAGGTACTGGAAATGTTCTCAGAGATTTTGGTCCATATTGACATGATAGCTTCACAGAGTTACTGCAGATTTGTCGGCTGATGCGAATCTCCCATTCCACCACATCCCAAAGGTGCTCTATTGAATTGATATCTGGTGACTGTGGAGGCCATTTGAGTACAGTGAACTCATTGTCATGTTTAGGAAACCAGTCTGAGATGATTTGCGCTTTATGACATGGCGCGTTATCCTGCTGGAAGCAGCCACCAGAAGATGGGTGCACTGTGGTCATAAAGGGATGGACATGGTCAGCAACAATACTCAAGTAGGCTGTGGTGTTGACACAATGCTCTTTTGATATTAATGGGTCCAAAGTGTACCAAGAAAATATCCCTCACACCATTACACCACCATCACCAGCCTGAAATATTGATACGAGGCAGGATGGATCCATGCTTTCATGTTGTTGATGCCAAATTCTGACCTTACCATCCAAATATCGCAGCAGAAATCAGGACTCATCAGACGAGGCAATGTTTTTCCAATCTTCTATTGTCTTATTTTAGTGAGCCTGTGCAAATTGTACCCTCAGTTTCCTGTTCATAGCTGGCAAGAGTGACCTTGGTGTGGTCTTCTGCTGCTGTAGCCCATCCGCCTCAAGGTTGGACATGTTCAGAGATGGTCTTCTTAATACCTCTGTTGTAACAAGTGGTTGTTTGAATTAATGCTGTCTTTCTATCAGCTGGAACCAGTCTGGCCGTTTTTCCTTTGACCTCTGGCATCAACAAGGCATTTTCACCCACAGAACTGCCTCTAACTGGACCATTCTCTAAACCTTGGAGATGGTTGTGCGTGAAAATCCCAGTAGATCAGCAGTTTCTGAAACACTCGGACCAGCCCGTCTGGCACCAACAACCATGCCACATCCACAGTCACGTAAATCACCTTTCTTCCCCATTCTGATGCTCGGTTTGAACTGCAGCAGATCGTCTTGACCATGTCTACATACTTAAATACATTCGTGCCATGGGATTGATTGATTAGAAATTTACGTTAACGAGCAGTTGGATAGGTGTACCTAAAAAAGTGAAACCACTGAGTATCAACACTTTTAACGCAACATTTTAATTCAATATCAATAAAGTTATGTCAAGTCTTAGTAATGTCAAGTTGTCATAACAAGGGCATCTCAAACATTGCCACCTTTGTATTTAAAATGACTTAACTGAGCTGATTACCATTGTCAGAAACAGCATAAAATCTCCCACATTTATAACATGTCATGTCATGATTATAAAGGTGTCATGACAGTCATATGAACACACCATTCAAGTATCTTACCTAAAAATGCACTGCGTAACAAGAATGCTGCGTATATCATATCTTAACCATGAGCATCTTGCATTAGGCATCTGTCAGCATGGCCTTTCTTCCTATTGTGATCTTCATTGTCACAGTAAGTAAATGCCAAGCATAAAATGTCAAACAGTGAGTGAATAATGTTCTGAGTGGGATGATGAACCACAAATCTAAGTAGGACACATGCCTAAAGCGTCAGCGCACAGTCCATTGGAAAGCATAAGATTTCTGTTTCTCAGTATTGTTTAATCATCTCCATAACCTTCTTTGACGAGGTCTTACTGGTAATTTTGACTGATAAAGTTAGACGTTGTAACCCGTGAAATTACAAAAGGCAAAGAATCTCAAACAGATTTATATTATCGATTCATTACAGAATAATTCACTGCTAGGCTGGATGAATGCGGACTCCTTGAAGTTTTGTATTCAGGTGATTCAGGTGAGTAGCATACTAATAGTTATAGTCAATGGTTAATGTTTACTGTGGCAAGTGTCGCTATTTCTGCTCCATGTTGTTCCACAAAAATCTAAAGCCAATTGTTTTGTCTCCTTGCCTCACTCTCCATACATTTGGGCTAAAAAGTTTAACTTGAACGTGAAAACTTAACCTTTTAACAAGCATTTTAGCTAATGTTTGTAGAGTGGATTCAGGACCACAATTTAAGAAAACTATTTGGTCAAAAGTATTTTCTTCCATAGGCCCTGCTTACCCCCCCACCCACCCCTCGTTAGACCATGCGCCGCTGCGCAGAGGGTACTTTTCTGTCCTTTAAAACAGCAAAAGTGGATTTGAACAGGTCCTTAATGCTTTCGCGCCCTGCGCTTTAGACTTTGCGCCTAGATCATTAAAATAGAGCCCTTGACATTTAGTACCTGCAAATCCCTGGCACCCTCCTTGAAGCATCAACTCATTTGTGATGTTTCAGCTCACTAATTTCTGGCTGGTTTTATTTCTGGTTAGAGCGTGCACATGAAAAGGGACTGGTGAATCACAGAGACTGTACGTATCTGCTTTGAATAGGAGCCCAGAACAGGTAATGTGTCTGCCTGGCTCATTGTTTGAATCGGGGGGTCGGAGATTCAGTCCAAGTAGGTTGTGGGCCCTGTGCCCACACTAATCATGGGGTCATTACGGCCACTGCTGTGTCTCCGCCTGTGGGTCGGACTGCACCATTTGTAACCCAACAGAGCAGGAAATGAGGCACTTTAGCTGTGGTACAGTAACTCAAGCCTGGGAGATCCAGTTGAGGGAGCACCACTTAAAGAGGCTGATCAAATTGGACCCCTTCGGAATTGAAGGCCGTCAGAGGCCAGGGAGAGACCTGAAGGGGGAGTGGGAAGGTGTCAGCGTGATGCATGACAAGGGGCCTCCTCATGGGCCAGGACGTGGACGACTTCATACAGAGTTATTGATTGCCTGTGGTCCTCCTATCAGCCTGTGATTGATGGTCCTCTTTCTAGAGGTTGAAATATCAGTGCTGGCTTTTTTCCCTCACCGTTTCGAATTATGATGTTTGCCTGGACTAGTCATATTATAGAATGTGCAAAAGAGAGAGAGAGGGAAGAGACAAAATGTGTGATAGGGAGGCTGATGAAGGTGTACATGAAAAAGTAGCAGGGTCTTCTCATGGATATCTTCTCGCACAGCACGTCATCCGGTGTCTCCTAGTGTGAAAGCCAAACTGCAGGAAAGAGAGGGACCTAATGCACGCCGCAGGAGCTTCATAACAACAACAAACCAGAGAAACAGAGAAGCAGCCATGAATATTTCAGCTTTCTACAGCTCTTCAGGTATAACTCTCTATGTCTGCGGGCTGCTCAGATAAACACACATTTAGAGGTTGGACGGCAGCCCAAGATGGTGAGTGTTGTCACCGGTGATGTGTGAAAGGCTGCGCCAATTGATTGACAGAGAAGAAGATGCTTGTCTGGGCTCGCAAATAATTGGATGTTATAATGGGAGTTCAAATACCGTAACTTACCGGACGTCCAGTCAAGCAATAAGAGGATGGAGAACCAGACTTTAAGTCTGAGCTGATTGATGCAGAGAGGGGTAGAATGGATTGATGGCTTGGATATTTATGTGATACGGATCTAATCTATAAACTGATATGCCGTTTTAGGGGTCTTTGGATTACCTAATGTTCAATAAATACTTCTTCTTTTAGATGTGGTTTTTAGGAGATCAACAAGTTCTCGACGTTACATCACCATTCATTAAACCTTTAAAGTAAACATGAACTGGAAGTTTCTGAAACTTTCATTGCAGTTTGTTGATGTGCTTCCAACTGAAACTGAATACTGAGTAGGGGGTGGGGCTTTCTTTGGCGCATCATTCCCTCATAGCAAACTAACAATAAGAGGATGGTGGTTAAGAATATTAAGTAAAAGTTGCTCTGGAAGCCCTCAAGGTGACGTCAACAGAGAAGGACCACTACTCCAAATAGCAAATGGTCAGACTTTAATCTAAAGATTACCAGAATTTTTTTTTTCTTAATTATTCACCTTATATGGTGGAGCAGTGGGTAGCACAATCGCCTCACAGCAAAAAGGTCGCTGGTTCAAGCCTCGGCTGGGTCAGTTGACATTTCTGTGTAGAGTTTGCATTTTCTCCCTGTGTTCTTATGGGTTTCCTCCGGGTGCTCTGGTTTCCCCCATATCCAAAAGCATGTGCTATAGGTGAATATAATGTTAACATATACCTTTTCTGTGCATTTATATTTTGAGTTTTTACTGCAAAAATGTCACATCCATAACGCTGGAATTGCTCTACAGCATTATTGCAGTAAACAACCGAACTGAACAATTATGCCTCACACCCTGTATGCTTCATTGACAGTTGTATTCATCACTAAGATATGATTTACTTTTATTTAAGTTGCATCGATTTAAAAATGATACTTAATAAAATAGCTTAGATGTAGCTAAGCTACTTTTGCCACGTAGCTTTTAGCTTAGCTTGCTACATTTCCCAGGGGGTAGCTTTTAGTGTAGCAAAGCTACATTTTAAGTAGAGTAGCTAATAACTTAGCTCACTACATTTTTCAAGTAGCCTGCCCAACATTGAGTAGTTCTGTTTCCAATAGTGGCATTGTGTTATCTATTATGTATCTACTGTGTTATGTTTTTTTTTTCACAGATTAAATGGGGTATATGGAAAATGCACTAAACTGTTAAACACACACTGGCTTGCTCAACACTACATTAAGTTTAACACACCTAATTAGCTACCAGACGTGTTTCCCTTTTTCACACCATCAAGCCTACATTGGACAACAAACACTCAAAAAAAAAAGATATTTGCAGCTTGTTCAAACTACTTGCATGAAAATGAGCCGAAACAAAACAATTCTTAAGAGTTTTTTTGGCACAACTTAATTGTTACGAGTTCAATCCACTTAAATTTGTAAGAACTCTTGGTCCCACTTTATATTAAGTGTGTAACCACTATGTACTTGCATCAACAAAATAAATACTATGTACTTACTGTGTTTATAATGTATTTAAGAACACTTGTGGTGCTCTTGAGGTGGGATATGGGTAAGGTTAGGGACTGGTTTGGTGGTATGGATAGGTTTAAGGGTGGGTTAATGTGCAAGGGATGGTCAACAGTGTAATTATAAATGTAATTACAGAAATTAACTACAGACGTAAATACAGAGTTATTTAATCAAGCATAAGTACGATGTAAAAACATGTATTTACACAATAAGTACATTGTAATAAATTATTAATTTTGGTGTAAGTACATATTAGTTAAGGCCACTTAATATAAAGTGGGACCCAACTATTACATTAACTTGATTCCTTAATGTTGTCCAAACACAAATCATTTTTATGCAACCCAGCATTATTTACAGTCCACTTTGTATATTACAGCTTTTAATAAAACCTTGACACTGAAATAAGCCTGTCTGCTAGGTCATTGTGCAGTCAATGCCCAAGGCAGAGACACTAGATGTCTCTCTTTGATAGATAAGTGGCATTAAATCTTTGCAACAGTGCAGACTTGTATGTGGTGGCAATCACAGAACCATCTGTTGCTCTGTTAGACACATTATAAAACACAGTCAAAACACAGAACGCTAGCATAGTGATCTCTGTGCCAAATCTCTATTTACCTATTCTCTGCATAGGTAGAAATGTTATCCCACTATGCTATGGCCTAAAGTCTGGTGTCACGACCCATTACACCTATTACAGAACGGCTGCCCAAACAGTTGCCTGTTTCATTCCGTCACCTGCAAGCGATATTGCATGTCTCCGTCCATAGGTCGCCTCAGCCAACATTGAGGACGCATTAAAGCAATGGTCGGAAGCCAAGCATGGTGGGATATTGCGCAATATTGTGTTACTTTTTGCCGATGAATAATACATCATACAGAGAGATAACCTAACTGTAGGCAGTAACTAGCACAGTCTCCTTCCTCTGCGATGGGAGGCTTACGATTGATTGATACCTGAGCATGTAGCGCTAGCAGCAAACTGTAAGTTGGAGTTTGTTTACTTGCATGAGATGAGCTTTTAGCAATTTTGCTGGACTGTTTGGTTCTCAAAGCACATGTTTATAGGCTGTTATAGAGTAGAAAACAATGCAGGATTAGCTATATATATTAAAGATCTCTGGAAATATGGAAAAATGGTTTGTTTTTACTTAAGTTGAGCATCCAGAGCTGTTTTTGGACAGGAATTGCTTTGAGTTTGGGATCTACTGTATAAGTCATGCGGAATGCAGTTCTTTCTATGCCTTAGATAACTCAAGGGCAGGACTAGAAAACCAAATGTGGTTGATTTGCTTACTTTCAAGTGTGGGTTTGGCTGTAATTTGGTTCTTTGAATGTGGATGTGTGCATGTGCTTGTGTATAATACATGTCTTAGCCAAAATGGGAGTTTATAGGGATGTGGTTCTGATTTGCATCTAAAATGCCAGGTAAAGACCAGTTACATGTTTGTTTGTTTTTTTTTATTTAATGGGAATGATTGACCTTGGGTCGATAGTATTGGCTGGGTGTTTTTAAGTAATGTTATTAAGTTAAACGCAGTGTGTTTTAGGTAAACATGTTGAACAAAATGTTATATTTTAAGTGCTCATTGTTGACTTGCTCAATGTACATGTTTATAATGCATATTTGGACCGCAGTTTTAGTAAATGCTTCAATTTAGCTTAGTATTTTGGTTTTTTTGGTGGGTTAAATGAATAGTTCACCCAAAATATAGTTTATTTACTCACCTTTTGCTTGTTTAAAACCTATTTTAAACCTATTTCTATTAAAACCTATTAGTTTCCTTCTTCTCTTGAACACGAAGGAAGATATTTTGAAGAAATCAGTAAGAATTGACTTCCATAGTATTTGTTTTCCTACTATGGAAGTCAATGGTTACAAGTTTTCAGCATTCTTTAAAATATCTTCTTTTGTGAAACAATGAGTTAATTGTCATTTTTGGGTGAACTATCCCTTTAAGGATCATTTGTTCTATGCTGTGATACAGTGTCTTTCATCTTGTATATTTTCCCTGTCTATGCTTTGCCCTGCAAAGGTTAAACTGAAACTTCAACCCGCTCGCAGCCTTGTAAATTAGCTCAGGTCTCTTGTCTTTCTTTCCCTGGCGGTCCTGGCTCTTGTTTCCTTGCTCTCCTCAAGTTGCTTCGACTTTTGTTCTTTAAAAAGGTGAAATAAGGAGACAAGCCTCGCCATAGCGCAGAATGTACTATCTTGAAATGTTTCAGAGCGCCTTTCATGAAGTTGCTCTCTGGATGCAAAGCAGGCAGAGATGACATCTGGCCAAAACAGGTATGCAAATGCCGGATGAATTCACTATTGCACCACATTTACAATTGTGCCACTTTTTGCACATTATCACTTTTGCGCACCTGCAATATTGTTTAGCCAGGTGCTAAAGGTGCAGTAAGAGCACTGTGCCATATTTAAATGAGCTCATTGTCATTCTTGTGAAAGCAAATTGGGCTCATTATAGGTTCTATGCAAATTAGGCCCATTATAGGTTGTACCATATTCAGAAAAATCACTGCTTTTCGCTATTTCCTCTGTATCATTGCTGTGGTAAACAGAATTCTATTAGCAAGAGATGTTTGTGTGCATTTATTGAAATTATACATATATATATATATATATATATATATATATATATATATATAT
>CAIGQQ010031330.1:0-11936 GCA_903798035.1 Danio albolineatus | reverse complement strand
ATATATATATATATATATATATATATATATATATATATATATATGTAATCATATATTTTTTAAATATTTCCCAAATTATGTTTGACAGAGCAAGGAAATTTTCACAGTATGTCTGATAATATTTTTTCTTCTGGAGAAATACTTATTTGTTTTATTTTGGCTAGAATAAAAGAGGTTTTTAATCTTTTAAAAAACATTTTAAGGTCAAAATTATTAGTCCCTTTTTTTTCTCGATAGTCTACAGAACAAACCATCGTTAAAAAAAGGTCACTTTAAGCTGTACAGAAGTGTCTTGAAAAAATATCTAGTAAAATATTATTTACTGTCATCATGGCAAAGATAAAAAAAATAAGTTATTAGAAATTAGTTATTAAAACTATTATGTTTAGACGTGTATTGAAAAAAAATGTGTTGTCTCCATAAAATCGAAAAATCAGGGGAAAAAATAAATAGGGGGCTAATAATTCTGACCTCATTCTGACTTGATTAAATTAATTTTAAATAAAAAAAAAATTATATGCATATATACAGTTGAAGTCAGAATTATTAGCCCCTATTAATATTTTTTCCTGAATTTCCGTTTAACAGAGAGGTTTTTTTCAACACATATGTATATATATTAATGATGAAGATGATCTATTATGCGTGATGTAGCACACAAATTTAGCAATTTTAAACTGCCTGATTTTAATACCAAACAAAATATTACCAACTCTCATTCTTGTTAAATTCTCCCTTATCTTGTTAAATGGAATGATGCTTTGAAAAATCTATCGGTCACACTTTATTTTGATGGTCCGTTTGTTGAATTTAAGTTACGTTGCAACTAATTCTCATTAGATTATAAGTAGACTGTTAAATTGGGGTTAGGGTTGGGGTTAGGGTTAATGTTAGTTGACATGTACTTGCAAAGTTCCTTATGGTCAGTTAAATGTCTGTTGAAGGACTTTTAAATGTCAGGATCAATAGATATGGGACCATTAATAGAAATGGACCATCAAAATAAAGTGTTACCCATCTATTTTTATGTACCACTTAACGCAAAAACTACTGAGGCAGTAGTGTTGACCTTTTATATATTATGTAATTAAATACATTTGCTAAAATAAAACCCACATAACTACAGTACCCTGCCTTTTCTATGGTGCTGCTTTTTCTTGTGCCTTTAAATATGTGTGCCTCTCTTGCATAGCAACTTTCTGCTAACAAACAAATAACTTTCTAAAGCAGAAAACATTAATTTAACCTAAAACATGGCATTTAAACTTTCATAAACAAAATTTTTACTGCGATGTAAAAACTTTCCCTGCTAAAAACAGCGTAGCATGGTCCAGCCTGGTTTTAGAGTGGTTTCCAGCCAAGTTTTAGCTAGTCAGGCTGGAAAATTACCAGCTAAAACCATCTATAACCAGCTTGACCAGCCTGGTTTAAGCTGGACAAAGCTGGCTTCCAGCTTGGCTAGGCTGGTCAATCTGGAATGGCCAAAAACCCTCTAAAACTAAGCTGGTCGACCAACTAAAACCAGCCAACTAGCCTAGGCTTGTTTAAGCTGTCTTTTTCAGCAGGGTTGCTCTCCCTCTTGCAGGGTAGTCTAGTAACTCATACACAATTATATTACGAAAACATTATATTTTAGGGTAATGACAGGTGTCCAAAGCTTAAGTCTAAGATCTTAATAGAAGCTTTACATGTAAATATATCATTACAAATATGTAATTTGGTATATGAATATGGTAACTATGGTACTATACTATGGTTATAGTGCTCTGGACAAGTCTGAACAAGTTCGACCTACACATGCGTGAGGCAGGCAGTTCTACGTAATCTATCGGCTTAAAGATATCGGCCTAATTTTGACATCTGACCGATTACATTAAAAATAGCATTTATCGGCCAATATCGATATGGTCGCCGATATATCATGCACCCCTAGTCAATGGATCTCAATACAGTAGAGCACATTTGGGAAGGTCAGTGGCAGAGGAGATTTACGTCATGGATAGACAGTTAACCCATCAGCCAGAACTGCATCATGTCTATATGGACCAGAATTTCTGAAGAATGTTTCCACCATCTTGTCAAATTTTTGAGTATACACTAGTGTTTCCCAACCCTGTTCCTGGAGGCACACCAACAGTACATATTTCCGATGTCTCCCTTATCTGACTCGTTAACTTCTGGTTTTGTTGGTGTGCCTTCAGGAACAGTGTTGAGAAACACTGGTCTATACAACCTTGACTTCTTATTGCTTGACCTAGTTCTTTGTTGATTGTCAATGCAAAACTAAATGTCAAAATGTTAAGCGGTCTTCGATGTTCCCAAAGTGTTATAAGTTGGCTGATAGGGTGTTCTGGGGTGTTTTTTTACTGACCCAGATTAAGAGTCCATTATCATTAATGTCTCAAACCGTGCATGAGCAGCAACAGTGAAGCTTGCCTCACTAAAAAATGCATACGCTAATGCAGCTCATAAGCTCTAAGTACCTCACGTAGGGGAGATCAGCTTACAGACTCACACCCAATGTCTTGTAATTTGTGAGTGCGGAGGTGGGCTAACCTTATCTTCCGTTTTCTCCCGCGTCTCTGTGTCATGGAGTTTTGTAACATATAGACGCTCGATTCATTATTGAACATGTCTGGAGGTTCTTCGGGAAGTTTGCATTGAGCTGTACATGTGCTCAGTTACAGGCTATGTGGCCTCTGTTTAGAAGGCTAATCACTTGGCATTTGTAATGACAGATAATGCCCTATCATGCTCAAATGACGCTTTATAACAGCATTGGTTGTTTTCCCAACTTATATGTGTAACTTTGCACCAAGAACAAGAAGGCCAACATGTTCCCTGCCATTGCGTAGTGTATCTCATTCATAGGCAGTCTCCAATAAATTAATATTGCTTTAGGACAATTTTCCCTAGCAACCTTTTACAGTTTAGCTCCATCCCCAATCAAACATGGCTGTAGGTTTCTAGCAATCCTGTAGACTAGGGGTGCCCAAACTTTTTCTTTTAAAGGGCCAAAAACCAAACTTGATTGAGGGCTATGGGCCAAAGTTAAACATACCAAACCTTATTACATTAAATTTGCCATGGGTGATTTCTAATTTATTTGCGTATTATTTAATAATAACTAGAAAAGGTTGCTTTAAAACATGCAGTATAATTTTTTTATGTTTTATAATGAACTTATATATAAACAATTCCATTTATAGACCATTTTGAAGGATGCAAACAAAAGCAATGGTCCTAACGTATTTCCTGTATAACATTTTTTATTTCTACAGCTTCCGAAAATCCAAAAAGAGCCACACATTGATAAATCACGTTACGATAGCTGTTTTGAATTAGGTTATGGTTGAACTGCCTCTTGTAACAGTTATGAAATAGTTTGATAACAAGCAGGAAACGTTCATGGGCAAATGACACCACATTGAAATGGTCTATAACACAATGGAATTCAATGCAGAATACAGTAGTTGAGCTGCTCCTGTCTTTGCCTTGGTTTGCTTGCCGATGTCTTGTGCATCTGGAAGTGACAGTATTTACATTGTAAAAGTCTGATGAATGAAACATTTTATTTTAGTTTAAGCTCCTCAATATAACTAAGAAACAAAAGGTTACATCCAATTCGAATTGACATCTCTGTCAAACGCATTCGCCCCCAACCAACTCCCCATCAATTTCCCTTTTCAGAAGGTTACCATGGGCCAACTTTGGCCCGGGAGCCCTACTTTGGGCACCTCTGCTGTAGACAAATGTCAATTTTTTTCAGGTGAGCTTGATTAGGCATAGTTCTGATCTCTGCAGAGGACTGTGGCCCTCCAGGACTGGGGTCATCCTAGACCTAGCCATGGTTGTTTTCATGAATCTTTGAAACCTTACGAATCTTTTCTTTTTAAATTAGTGGTTTGGAGCATGTACAAAGGTAATATGATTTCAGTAAACAAGGCTTTATTATGTCATACTCTAACAGTTTCAAAAATTGTGGTGGGTGTTGTTAGCTGTGGGATGATTTGTATTATGTATCCCTACTAAAACAAGTTGGTTGACTGGTTTTAGCTGGTCGACCAGCTGCATTTAGAGGGGTTTTGGCCATTTTCAGCTGGTTTTAACCATTTCAATATCTGACCAGCTAAAACCAGCTTAATCAGTCAAGTCATGTTGGGAGACCAGCCAAAACCCAGCTATATCTAGTTTAACACTAAAACCACCAGGGGTCGGTGTGTTACTCATTCAATCATTTTCTTTTTGGCTTAGTCCCTTTATTAATCAGGGGTTGCCATAGCGGAATGAACCGCCAACTTATTATATGTTTTACGCAGCTGATGCCCTTTCACCTGTAACCCATCTCTGGGAAACATCCATACACACTCATTCTAACACATACACTGCGGACAATTTAGCTTACCCAATTCCAATTGTCTTTGGACTTGTGGTGAAAACCAGAGCACCCAGAAGAAACCCATGTGAATACGGGGAGAACATGCAAACTCCACACAAAACTGCCAACTGATCCAGCCAAGGCTCGAACCAGTGACCTTCTTGCTGTGAGGCGATCGTGCTACACACTGCGCCACTGTGACGCCCTAGAGAGGTAGTCCCCCCGGTGATATATTCTGGGTTGTCCTAACTAGCTTTGGCGTCTATATCAATGAGGATCTAAATAAGGAAAGGCTCATGGCGTAGTCAACTAATTCCTCTTAATCCCAACATATCTTCTGCTGCTTAGCATTGTTTCTGGTGCCAGGCATGGCTGGCTGAGATTAGCTTTAGCTGTGGTTAACTCCTCCACAAGTGTTCACACGCCACGACTGCCTCAACGGAGTCAATATGGACTTATTCAACAAAATGTTCAGCAACCGTTTGAGGAAAGAATGTAAGTGACGCGTTGAACTTCAGTTTTTGTTTTTGAAGTAGGTGTAATTGGAGTAAAGATGTAGCTGGTTGAACTTTCACCCGGTGGGGTCACAAATGTTTAGTCTGTAAGAGAGACAGTATAATAAGATCAGTGATTACTACAAACAGTATTTACAGAATGGCAAGTTCTCCTAACTGTTGTTTGGACTTTTTGTGCTGTGCTTGCTACTTTTAAAGCTTATTTTCTGTAACACTTTATTTTGATGATCCATTTGAGTATTAGTAGACTGTCTACTTAATATCTGTTGATACTGACATTTAACTGACTATGAGGAACTTTGCAAGTACATGTCAGCTTACACCAGGGGTGCTCAACCCTATTCCTGGAGATCTACCTTCCTGCAGATTTCAGTTGCAACCCATATCAAACACACCTGCCTGTAATTATAAAGTGCTGTTCAGGTCCTAATTAATAGGTTCAGGTGTGTTTGATCAGGGTTGGAGTTGAGCAGTGCAGGTAGGTAGATCTCCAGAAACAGGGTTGAGCATCCCTGACTTACACTAACCCTAACCATAAGGCTGATTTATACTTCTGCATCAAGCGTACGCTTATGCTTCGGCCCAGCCTGCGTGTGGTCGCCGTGGCCATCGCACCTCTCAAAAAATGTAACTACTCGTATCATAAGCTCTGCGATTGGTCGACTTCGTAACGCTGACAACTGTGGGTGGAGGTTATAGCTGCGCGAGCCCGATGGAGAGAGTGTTTCCAAGTGTCGAGTCCCGTGAACGAGCTCTAGATGGAGACTGTTGTTTTGTGTTTACGTTATGATTAAAGTTTTCCCGCCTCAAAATTAATGAATTTGAGCCACTTGTACGTTCCACAGAGGAACATAAACACCTACTGCCAGCTAGCTGTTTCGGAAGTGATATTGCAGAGCAACACAAACAGCACGCAGAAGTATAAATGCACGACAATGCGCGTTGCGTGTGCCGTGGGTCACGCCGATCACTTGACGCAGAAGTATAAACCAGGATTTAACCCCAACCTAACAGTCTACTTATAATCTAATGAGAAGTATTTGATATTTAGATGCAATGCAACTTAAATTCAACAAACGGAGCATCAAAATAAAGTGTGACCTTGTTTTCCAATGCATTTATGATTATTTTGACCAGCATGGTGTTGGTCAAGAGTGGGTTACGAGTCACTGTGAAAACTGCCTTAAATCTAAAATGTTATTTTTAGCATATGTTTTTGCAGATAATTCTTACAAATATTGAGAAATGAACTATTCATTTGTGACACAGGGGATAGTTTTGCCCATAAATGAACATTTTATCATTTCCTCTTTTCATGTTATTAAAATTGTTTTAAATTTGGTGGTGGCATGGTGGTTCAGTGGTTAGCACTGTTGCCTCGCAGCAAAAAGGTCTCTGCTTCAAGTCATGGCTGGGCCAGTTGGCATATCTATGTGGAGTTGGCATGTTCTTCCCATGTCAACGTGCGTTTCCTCCTGGTGCTCCTCCGAGAGTTTGCAATCATTGGTGACTTGGAGATGGTTTGTTTGTGTATATTGCACAACTGGAATTGTAGTTCATATTAAGGCAGAATTGTAGTTTGTGTGAATGTGAATGTTATCCAGCGATCTATGGGGGTTTAGATCGCTGGTGATCCTGACAAGATCATTTGAATAATCTAAAGACACTTATGCACTTTAAGGACTTTCGTGGAAATAGTTTCCATAGATGATTTGTGTTCTCAATGGGACACTTAGGTCTTAATTAAATCAACACTATTAAGATAAAACAACAATTAAATATTGTTCTCTTATAGCATCACTGTGAAAACCCCCCTTTGGAAGCTAAAGTTATTTTTAAAAGAAAAATAATGTTAAAGGGGACCTATTATGCCCCCTTTTTACAAGATGTAAGATAAATCCCTATCCCTAGAGTGTATGTGACATTTCAGATTAAAACACACTACAAGTAATGTTTTGTAACTCTTTGAATCTGCTCCTTTTAGACTTTGATTCAAATTGTGTCATTCCTCGAACTATCACTTTAAATTCAGATGAGATTGTGTTCCCAGTACTGTTTACAAAAGAGGGCAGAGCTACAAATGCCTGTGTGTCAGCATAGTGGCAGATTCAAAAACATGCTAACGAGGGAGAGATTGTCATTAATGGATGGGGGTTTCGCCCTTTGTTGACATGTACAATTGGAGAATGTTAGTCAAACTGTTTCTGCAAACTGTTTTTATAAAATGGCATTATAAAAATATCAATAATAATAATTTGTTATCATATGAAGCTGGTTATATTCACACGCTGTTGCCACACAACTGTGTTTAAACCACAAATAAAAGTGATTTTTGCATGATAGGTCCCCTTTAAATTAAAGCAAACTAATTTCTTGTTTATGGGGGTTTCCCTGTGCTGTGTTGCTCCTGGAAGGGCATCCAGGGAGTAATTGGAGGTTCATTCCACAGTGGCGACCCCTAATGAATCAGAGACTCAAGGCTGATTTATACTTCTGCATCAAGCACACACGTATGGTCTGTCGCAGCCTTTGTGCGGTCACATACACATCACCATGGCTGACGCTGACACGCACCTCTCAAAAAATGCAAGCTCAGTGATTGGTCTGCTTGGTAGTGATGACGAGTGTGGGTGGGGCTGAGAGCCATGTGAACACGTTGGAGTGAGAGTTTACAAGTGTCGAGTCCCGTGCAGGTGCTCCAGATGGAAAGTTTTGTTTTGTGTTTACCTTATGATTAAAGTTGTTGCACGTCCGCTGGTTCCCACACCCGAATGAGAGAGTTTTAGCGACTTGTACAATAAGGAAGTAAAAACCAGCCTTTAGTTGAAGGTTGAACTGATTTCTGGTATTGAAATGTGCCTCCCTGAAAGCCAACAGGCAAATTTAAGTACACCTGCAATGCAAATTCAACCAAACTTTAAAACTTTTTCTTAGAAAAGCTCCATAATGTCAATTCTGCCATTATTTCATTGAAGGCAAGAAGAATATTCCCTGTGTAATCCATTCAGTCTGTTGTTATAATTTAATGGCCTCTGTGTGAAATTAGCTTGCATGCTAAAATACACAATGCATCTTTTTCATTTTCCAAGCTAGAGCTGTAGTTCATTACGGCCCTATTCTTCTCTGTGGTTTTATTGATGGCCCTGGCACATCAAGCTACAGTAGCCAAAGTGGTTTGCACTGTTTGGCGCCTGCAGAGAACAAAGGCGAGGTCATAAAAGCAGCTTGAATCACATCCCCATTTTTCACTCGCATTAAAGAAGCATACCCAAATTCTCCATCACAACAATAGGAGACTCTGATGGAGCCCTTAAACCACAGGGAGCAAGAGCTTTTTGGTAGTTATTTAAATGACAGAAAGGCTCTTTGAAAACAAGTCTACCTCACTGAATGGTGCAACACCAACACTTCCAACACTGGGATTGGTTCTTGGTCAGGTGTGTCCTGTTCCGGTATTTGAGGACTACTTCAACCACACCTACTTGATTAGTTCATATTTCATATTCCACAAAGGTGGCACTCAAGGAACAGCACAATAATGCACCAATTCTTTTGGACAGGTAATAAATGTGCACTTATTCAGGTCTAGAACTAACTTCTGGTGGGCCTCCAGGAGCAGGGTAAGACACTACTGTCATTGGTAAAGGAAGAGTAAACGGTTCAAGAGTGTGTTTTATCAGGTCTAGAGCTAACCTCTTCTGGACCCACTGGAAGAAGACGGGTACCCCTGTGTTTGTAAAAGATTAAACAGTGCTATGGTGAAATCAATCAGGTCTAGAGCTAACCTCTGCAGGAAGGTGAACCTCCGGGAACTGTATAGCTCACCCCTGTTTTTGAGAATAGTAAAATCAGGTATAGATCTGCATGAAGGAGAATCTACAGGAACTGAATAGGACACCTTTGTTTTGATGTTTAATTGTAGAGTTTAATTGTAGCCCTAATTGAGAAACATGAACTAATCAAGCAGGTGTGGTTGATGTTGTCCTCAAGTACCAGGACTGGACAAACCTGACCAAGAGCCAATCTCACGTCTGATCACTTAAAAACGTAATGGCATACTTAATTTTGAACAATATAGTGTGCTGTACTAACCTGAAATGATAGGAAGTGTTGGTGGTGCACATTCAGTAAAGTAGACTTGTTTTAAAAGACCCTTTCCATCATTTAAATAACTACCACAAAGTTCTTGCTCCCTGTGTTTATTCAGGTCTAGAACTAACTTCTGGTGGACCTCCAGGAACAGGGTA
This sequence comes from Danio albolineatus, assembly GCA_903798035.1. Lineage (NCBI taxonomy): Eukaryota > Metazoa > Chordata > Actinopteri > Cypriniformes > Danionidae > Danio > Danio albolineatus. The sequence continues at coordinate 2,796 of CAIGQQ010031330.1, read as the reverse complement.
AGACACCAAAAATCAGGTCTAGAGCTATTCTACAGTAGACCTCCATGAAAAAGACAGGTACCCATGCTTTTGTAAAAGATTAAACAGTGCAATAGAGAATTCAATCAGGTCTAGAGCTAACCTCTGCAGGAAGTTGAACCTCAAGGAGCTGAAAAGGACAACCCTGTTTTAGAGAGGAGTAAAATCAGGTATAGACCTAACCCCTGCAGGAAGGAGAATCTACCCAAACTGCATAGGACACCCTTGTTTTTAGAGAAGAGTAAAATCAGGTTTAGAGCACATCTCTGTAGGAAGGAGAACCTCCAATAAGGGGACAGGACATTTTTCCTTTTGGAAAAGAATAAAATAAAACTAACCACCACTGAATGGTATCTGGAGATTTTTTATCAGTGCTGTAGGCACTATTGAAATTTTTATTTATGATCAAGGGGGTCTACACTTAGAAGATTGATTAATTAAAATGATTCAGACATATTTGGTGTGTTAGGAAGAACTGGGAAATGTGTGGTGTTAGTGTACCTCCAGGAACATAATTGAGAAACACTGATCTAAAGATTAGCATCATTCACAAGATTTGAAAAAGGGTAGGGTGGTGTCTTTTGATTTAAGCCGATAAGCAACCACTTAGTAAATACCCAGAACACCTCAGCAACTGCATTGCAATCTTTTTGTAAGTACCTAGTGAACTATATCATAGTGCTTTTTACAGTAACACACAACATCTCTCTGAGAGTAAAAAGGTAGTAATGTTTTTGAGTCATTGTTTTAATAAGACATTGAGAACAACAGCCAGGTTTTGTTTTGCCACTTTATCATAATGAAGTCTTTTTCAAGGAGATCTTTTAGCTTTACTTTGTTTTCTAGATTCTCAAAAATAAAAACCTCTGAGATGTAAAATGAACCAAAACATTTTAGCCCAAAGCCATCCATTCCCAATTTTACACAACACCCAATAGAGGGATACACTAAGTGAGGAATAAAAAAGAGTTATTTTGACAAGTAGGTCATGTTACTACTCTATGTGGATATTTGTTAATCCACAACATGGCTGTCAAACAAATATATCCCTAACTGTGCTAAGACTAAAATGCATACTGCTGTGTATTTATCATGCAAAGGTTCTTTTACTCATCAAAAAGTGGTTGCACAGCTTTTCTTAATCACATTTCACACCTGTACAGATTTGACATCAACTACCCACAGATTTAAAAGATTTTATCAACCATAAGTCAAATGGAAAAACAGCAAGCAGGCTGTCTTTAACTGCACAGAACATCCGTCTCAAGACTCAATATGTGCTCTTTCTCCTCAGGAGATCACTCGGGAAGATGTTTCCTCGCTCAGGGAAATCCATCATCTTTGACAGCTTTCCAGATCCGTCTGACACCTGGGAGATCATTGAGACTATTGGCAAAGGGACTTATGGGAAAGTTTATAAAGTGCATAACAAGGTCAATGGCAGCAAAGCTGCTGTCAAAATACTGGATCCGATCCATGTGAGTACAACCCTACTAGATCTAACCTATATGTAGTGCATGTCTCAGGCCACAATAAACAAAGACAGCAAGCAACATGCACATCTAGACTTGTTTTGCCAAACACTGAGTCATAAACTCAAAGTCATATTTGCACAGAGCTGAGGTTAAGGGCAGGGTCATGGCTGGCCCTTCAGGTTCAGTCATCGTGCATCTGTATTCATGTATTTATGTGTACCTGTGAACGTGTTTATGCCCTAAGTAAGGCCTGTGGTGAATTACTGACCACTGAGAACATCCACTCGCCCCTGTCATATTAAGAATAGAACATCCATATCCTGCAGATAATGCCAAAAGGCTTTCTGTGTGACTGTCGCTCTCATTATTTCTGGAGCCACACACTCTTTCTTTTAGTGCCTGGGCAAATAAAAGGGCCTCTAACAGCATATACCCAGACTAATCATGATCAGATGGCTTCTCAGAAAAAGTGCAATTTGTGTTCATTTACTTCACCGGAGTTTCTCCAATTCACCCTTTCAAGGTCCTGAAAGGAGGCTTGGAAGTATTTCAATGGCCTTTGCCTGCTAGTGTATTTAAAATCACTCATCTAGATCAAATAAATCTAGGCTTAATTTAATAGACTGCAGCTGCTGTGGTCATTGTACTTCAGATATTCACAAATATTTATTTCCACTGCTTTCCGAGCACAGGAAATGCTGTAATCTAGTGTTATAATAGATGTACGGAGCACTTTTGAAGCCAAAAGGCATCACAGAGAAGCCCTGCGTGCCATATTTATTATAACTCTTCATTCAGAGGTTGTTTTTCCGTCGAGTTCAATCAGTAAACAGTAATTTTCCGAAGCTGGTCAAAAACCTTGGGGGTCTTGAAGCCAGCAAGTACAATTTTAATCTACTCCGTGCGTAGTTTACTGCTGTGGGGCTTTAATGATGCTGGCATTTTTATGGCCTTTTTGGTTTTAGTAAATTCAATAGATAAAATGACTCACAAAACACTTTGTTTCATCAATGGATCTGTTTGTGTTTCTGTACACTGAATAGATAATAAGAAATGTTTTTGTTCACTCAATAAGGAAAATAGAAGCTCAAGCCGGATTGATGCTTAGTGAGAATGTTTTAGCAGCTTTCTTCACTTTACAAAACTATTCCCTTACTACATTTTGCGTGTTTTACATTTAACCTTTCCTTTCAGGATTGACATTTGCTCAATCTTTCTGTAACACAGCACACATGTGAATCAATTGAATATATCTGTTTTTTTTTTTTTTTAGGACATCGATGAAGAAATCGAAGCTGAGTAT
>CAIGQQ010031329.1:0-13220 GCA_903798035.1 Danio albolineatus | reverse complement strand
TGTGTGTGTGTGTGTGTGTGTGTGTGACCATAAATGACCAAAATCTTCAAGACAGACACACAAATTACTGTTTTTACTTCATATAGTTCTTACTCAGGCACTTAAATGTTATTGTATTGTTGCTACCATAGGATCTTACAGTAAATGTATGAATCAATACAAAGTAATAGTAAATTCTTGCATCAGTATATCAATACATTCATTCATTTCATTTAAATAAATTAAGTGTACAAATTATTTAATTGTAGCACTTATCAACTTAAATGATGCCGTGGAAAGGGAAGACGGTTTTTGTAGATTACTTTATTTTAAGATATCTTTTAGATTATTAATTCAGGGGGGAAAAAACAAGTACATTTTAATCTCAAAGACTCATTCCATATTATCTGAAATTATATTCTTTATCATTTAAAATATGTGTGAAATTTCAAGCAGAACGGCTATTGTGAAATAATTTAAAAATCACCCATTTTGTTCACATAATGTGTTTAATTGTGCAAATCATAAATCATACTTTGCAATATAATGTAATGTATAAATAACAAAAGACAGTGGTGATTAAGAAAACTGTAATGAGTGGGCAGATGTAAAACATCCAGAGAGTTATAACAACAGACATGGATAAATAGTTTGACTCAGTAAACAGAAAAGCTGACAGAATACATTTCAGATCCATTAACATGGATACACTCGCCTGAATCACAAACTTAAATAGTTTTACCTCTGAAAATATATTGTTTATCATTTAACCAATCAAAATAAGCACAATTTCAGACTGAACTGATTCTCCCCTGTTCTTTCCATGTGGAAGGGAAACTGCAAGCGCAGTGTTTAATTGTACAAAATAAGAAATCATCACTTGTAATGTAGTGTAATGTTCTTCTGTCCTTCTGTGCTTTTAGGTCGTATTTAGAGATAAAATTTAGAGAGGAACTTACTGAAAATCAAGCATTATTTCACAGTGACGTACAGTACCTGAAGCATGCAGCACGACACGTAAGTGAACAATCATTCTGTCTAATTTAACATTGAAGATTTTATTTCACAAATATGAAGAAGGATCTTAGGTGGAAAGCACATCCAGCCAGTTGTCTGCATTGGTTGTGAGAATGATGTTTGACAGGTGAAATCCTGATTCAGTTTTCAGATGGTTTGATCCTGCATGAGAAAATTGTTAAAACACATCATTTAAAGTCAATTCAACTTATTTAAAGTGAGTTTGTTAGACTTTAAAGTGACCTGAGGTCTGATATATAAAAGGAAATGCATAGAAACCTTTAGAATAAATGTTTATTTATTTAATTATGATGGTTTAGTCGTCACCTTGGAATTCTTTATCTGCGTTCTGAAGTATTTTGAGATATTGAGCTTCAAAGTTTTTGCATTTCATATAGCAAACAGTACGTGTGTAACATTTGTTCTTTAAATAAAACGTCTTAAAATGCAAACAACTTATAAAAAAACATCCCATAATGTAAATAAGTTGTCATTTAATAAGAATATGTGAATAACATATTGACAAAGATGTCATATAGAATCTTATAATTCTAAGGTGACGAAGCGGTTCAATTAAGTCAGCATTTAAGCTATTTATGTTTACTTGGAATGTACTGACAGCTGCACACATTTTCCCATCAATTAATTTTTTTATTTTTTGTTTGTTTGTTTTTTGTTTGTTTGTTTGTTTGTTTGTTTGTTTGTTTGTTTTGGCTTGAGCAATTCTGTATTCCAACCGTTTTGTGCATATGCCATATTTATAAATGAGACCCCAAGATTTTTGACGGTGAAGATGTCACAATGTCAAGCACAAACAATAGCCAGTGCATGGTTCATTTAAAACACATATCATTAAAATGTGTAAATGTAAAAATCTTTAAATAAAAACATTCCAGTCTAATATAAATCTCACAAAAGCATTTTATGACAAATAGTATCATATTGTACATTGATAAACTAACAGGGAACAAAAACAAATGGGTAGTTAAGTTGGGTAAATGGGTAGTTAATGGAAATAAAGTTGTATGTTGTTAGTTCATGTTAACTTAAAGTGCATTAGCTAATGTTAACAAGCATTAAAACGATGCATTAATAAATGTTTAACTATGATTAATAAATGATGTACAAGTATTATTTATCATTAGTTAGTATTAATAAAGACATTAAGTAAAATTAACTAATGTAACCTTACTGTAAAGTGTGACCATATTTGTATTCTAAAAGAAATTGTAATTAGTGTTATTCAAATTCACAATAATCATACAATAAGAGATGGTGACTGATAACACATATTATTGTCAAGAAGTCTGGAATCATTGATCTGTATTGTCTACACCACAGCCTGCTTTAAGTAATAAAACGGTAAGTTTAAACAATACGGTAAGCCTTAACAAAAATAATATATATATACAGTATATATATACACAGTATATATGCCTTATAGGAAATGAGTGTACAGATCCTGTGTTATAAGGTTAAACAGTCTGTCAGAGCAGGGTCTTTACTTTACACATGCAGAGACTTAAATTCGTCATGCAAAATGACAGATGGGCAGGAAAATGAATACCTGAAACCTGAAAATTATCTGAAAATATATGGTCATTATAGCATCTATCATATCAGAAAATGTTTTGTATGTGTTTGTACATATTTTTGTATCATGTTTAATTGAGACTGGTTTGTTATGTTATATTTCTTCAAAAGTGTGTCAATAAATGATAAATCTTATCAAGTACAGATAAATCAAACAAAATAATGTTAAGTAAATTCATGTAAAAATCAATGTGATTGCTTAATCATTTACAATGCAGATATTATAATTAGACGTTACACATCTAAGAATAGGAAACATTGACTGATGGCACTGAAAACCAATAAAGTTAATTCTTTTATAAAGCACTGTAAATGATTTGATTATAACAGTTCATGACTGTTTGAGTAAATGTGTTCTTACCAAAAACAGACAAATCTGAGATATGACCACATTGAAGAAAATCAATGAGGATTTTGTTTTTCCACTGATGGATAATACAAAGTAACAATCCACTGTTTGTGTTCGTGGTTTAGAGATGTTACGATATGAGTGCATCATTTGGTAAACGTAGAGTCAGAGAACAAGAGTCAATCTTGAGCCATTCCAGTGTTATGGATGTGACATTTGCAGTGAAAACTTAAAAATGAACAGGGATTTTATACGTTAACAGTATATTGAAACATCTGTTTGTATATTTCCAAAACAACTAGAGTTAAGGGATCAGAAAATATCAATCTCTAAACGTGCTTTATATTTGAAATGAGGGAAATATACATGTGTTATGGATGTGACCAAAAAAAGTGTGCAAGACTAAAGTATAAAACATCTTGTAGACATTCTGTGAATTAAACTGCACTCAAAAGAAATAACACTAATCAAATCAATAAGAATATTTATTATTTTATTTTATTTGACATTTCCGCATTTATGAGGAAAAAGCTTTGTTATGGATGTGACGTCTCTCCGTTACGCATTTGTGAAATTGGCACTTTGGCAAATCAAATAAAATTGTTTCAAAACGTTGACAGAGACATTTTGAGTATTTTTTACATGCAGTGCATGTAAAGTACTAGCCTACACAAACAACTTTAAAAAGGTTTTGCTATTTTTCTGAAAACTTTCTTTTTATCCATGGCAAGGTTAACATTTGCATGAGCTCCTCTCTTATTTTTAAAAAGGCCCAAAACATGAAATTGCGTAATATGAAAAAAAAAGTATAACATGAACATTTATATGAATCAGAGCACAATAAATTTAAACGTTAATAAATTATTTTATAACATAATGTGAGTAAAGTGACATAAGAGTAAAGTAACATAAGAGTAAAGTGAATTTGTGCTGAGTCACATTTTCCTATGCATTCATATGACATGCACTCAAAACATGTTCAAACTACTTTTTTAAAATGAGTTGAAACAGAACAAGTGTAAAGTTTTCTTTGCAACGGCTTACAGTAATTGTTTTGTGTTCAATCCGCTTAAATCCGCTGTTTGTAAACATTCATAATTTAACTTAATTCCTTCATGTTGTCCCAACACAAATCAATTGTGTGGTACCCAGCATTAAGAACTATATACTTTATTACTTTACTTATCACTCAGCATTTGTAATGTGTAGAAAATGCTGGATTCCACACAATACCTTCATGTTGTCCCAACACAAATCTGTTAAGTTAACGAAATCGTTTTTACAAATTTCAATTTATTTTGAACATAAAACAATTACTTAAGTTGTTGCAAAAAAAAACTTAAGAAGTGTGTTGTTTCAAATAATTTTAAATACATAGTTTGAACAAGCAGCAAAAGTCATTTTCAGTGTACACTGTAAAAAATGTCCCAACACAATCAATTTGAAATTAAGTAAACTTAGTTCTTACAAATGTAAGTGGATTGAACATAAAACGATTATAGTGTCCCCAGAAATCTCAGGAATTGTGTTGCTTCAGCTCAATTTAAACAAGTAGTTTAAATAAACAGCAAATACCTGTGATTTCGCAGATATTGTAAGACATTACAAAATCTAACATGAGGGATAGCACACTGACACATATACAATTGAAAATGTATGTCTTAATTCATTAGTAATTCATTTATTTAATATTATTTAAAGGGCGCCACGGTGGCGCGTGAGTAGCACGTTCGCCTCACAGCAAGAAGGTCGCTGGTTCGATCCCCGGTTGGGGCAGGTCCCGGTTGGGCCAGTTGGCATTTCTGTGTGGAGTTTGCATGTTCTCCCCGTGGTTGCGTGGGTTTCCTCCGGGTGCTCCGGTTTCCCCCACAGTCCAAAGACATGCGGTACAGGTGAATTGGGTAAGCTAAATTGTCCATAGTGTATGTGTGCGAATGAGAATGTATGGATGTGTTTCCCAGAGATGGGTTGTGGCTGGAAGGGCATCCGCTGCGTAAAACAAATGCCGGATAAGTTGGCGGTTCATTCCGCTGTGGCGACCCCGGATTAATAAAGGGACTAAGCCGAAAAGAAAATGAATGAATGAATGAATATTATTTAAAGTAGTTAAATACTGTTAGGAGAAATGATAAGATCTGCACATGAGAATCAACATGTGGTGTGTTTACTAATTCAAAAACATCCATTCCTATTTTATATATATGACCGTATGTCAAGAATATAATGAGAATGAAAGCATCACAACATTCTGAATAATGAATCAATACAGTAAATGACAGTCCACCGTTTGTACACATGCAGGGTTGTTGGGATATGAGCATATCACCTCTTAACCTCAAAGTCAGAGAACAAGAGTTAATCTTACAGTATATTTACATTAGAAAACATAAAAACGAACAATTTCAGAAGCTTAACATGAACATTCACACTAAACGTAGAACCAATGGAAGACGAAGAAGAAAAAATGGAGTTTATTTCAAATTGATTTGCATTAATGTTATGTGGAAATAAACAAAGCACAGTACAAAAGTATTATTCACCCTAAAATGTCCAGTAAATTCAAATGCTGATCAAATCAGATATGTTTACACACGTTTGGCTTTTCTTTCATAACATTATACAAGGATATTCAGTATATTAATAATTAACTTATTGTAGATATTGTAATCCGATGTTACAAATCTAACGATAGAAAATGCTCACTGATGCCTTGAAAGTGTGACGTCCAAATTATTAAATCATTTACAAAACAATCTAAAAGACTACACAAGACAATACAAGCTTAAAACCTAAAGCACTGTGTGTTTTACGAAGCAAACAAGTGTGTTTGATCGTAACCATTTTAGCACATTGAGCAAAATGAGTGAGAATGAAAACATCAATAAAAACATTTATTTTGTAATTGATGAATTAATACAAAGTAACAATCCACTGTCCGTGCTCATGGTTTAGAGAGAATGCGTAATGAGCACATCATTTGTTAAACATAACGAGAGTCAATATCACATCATATTTAGGTTTAAAATATTAATTAAAAAACTTTTTTTTTTTGAAAAGGTTACAGCCTTTTGGCTTTCCATTAATAACGTGATGAAAAACTGTTGGTTCTTATACATTTAAAATGGTGTATCTCCTTTTCCTTTTGATTTAAACATGTAACATTGCTTGCTACTTAATTAATCATTTACCTTGCAGATATTATAACAATAAGAAGTATGCAACAATGCACAAACTGAAACTTTGCATCTGAAATGATTAATTATTTTACAAAACACCCTGAAAGACTTGATTATATATAGCATTTATGACCGTAAAGAGCACTCCATTAAGCTGCACAACATGAGAATCACCCAGGCTTTGACTGTTACGGTGTGGTGTGTGATCCTCCACACATTTTAGCACATTGACAACATGAGTGAGAATGAAAACATCACTCGTCTTTAAAAACATTTCTTTTCTCAATGATGAACTAATAGAAAGTAGCAATGCACTGCTTGTGCCCATAGTTTAGAGAGGCTATGATATGAATGCTTCATTTGTTAAACACAGAATCAGAGAACGAGTCAATGTCACATCATATTTTAGTTCTAAAATTTATATACATATATATCAGTAAAAAGATGTGAAAAGAATACAACCTTTTGGCTTTTCATTAATAACATGATGCAAAACTGTATATCTGTGTACGTTTAAAGTGCTGTATCTCCTTTTCCGTTTTTAATTCAAATACGTATCATTGCTTAATTAATAATTTACTTTTATTATGATCAGATCTTACTCATCTAACAATAAAAAATACGCAGTGATGCACAAACTGAAACTTTGCATCTGAAATGATTAATTATTTTACAAAACACCCTGAAAGACTTGATTATTTATAGTATTTATGACCGTAAAGAGCGCTTCATTGAGCTGCACAACATGAGAATCACCCAGGCTTTGACTGTTACGGTGTGGTGTGTGATCCTCCACACATTTTACCACATTGACAACATGAGTGAGAATGAAAACATCACTCGTCTTTAAAAACATTTCTTTTCTCAATGATGAACTAATAGAAAGTAGCAACGCACTGCTTGTGCCCATGGTTTAGAGAGGCTATGATATGAATGCTTCATTTGTTAAACACAGAATCAGAGAACGAGTCAATGTCACATCATATTTTAGTTTTCAAATTTATATACATATATATCAGTAAAAAGATGTGAAAGGGATACAACCTTTTGGATTTTCATTCATAACATGATGCAAAACTGTATATCTGTATGCGTTTAAAGGCTGTATCCCCTTTTCCTTTTTTAATTCAAATATGTAACCTTGCTTAATTAATAATTTACTTTGCAGATATTATAATCAGATCTTACTCATCTAACAAAAAAAAAACACGCAGTGATGCACAAACTGAAACTTTGCATCTGAAATGATTAATTATTTTACAAAACACCCTGAAAGACTTGATTATTTATAGTATTTATGACTGTAAAGAGCGCTTCATTGAGCTGCACAACATGAGAATCACCCAGGCTTTGACTGTAACGGTGTGGTGTGTGATCCTCCACACATTTTACCACATTGACAACATGAGTGAGAATGAAAACATCACTCGTCTTTTAAAACATTTCTTTTCTCAATGATGAACTAATAGAAAGTAACAATGCACTGCTTGTGCCCATAGTTTAGAAAGGTTATGATATTTGTTAAACAGAATCAGAGAACGAGTCAATGTCACATCATGCTTACTATAATCTTCAATGTGAAGCTGCTTTGACACATTCAACACTGTAAAAGCGCTATAGAAATAAAGCTGAATTGAATTGTATTGAATATTTTAGTTTTAAAATATATATATGTACATATATTAAATAAAAGATGTGAAAAGGATACAACCTTTTGGCTTTTCATTCACAACATGATGCAAAACTGTATATCTGTGTATGTTTAAAGGCTGTATCCCCTTTTCCTTTTTTAATTCAAATATGTAACCTTGCTTAATTAATAATTTACTTTGCAGATATCATGATCAGATCTTACTCATCTAACAATAAAAAACACGCAACGATGCACAAGCTGAAACTTTGCATCTGAAATGATTAATTATTTTACAAAACACCCTGAAAGACTTGATCATTTATAGTAGCTTATGACTGTAAAGAGCTTTAACCATAATGCGTGGTGTGTTTACCAAAACAAACACATCAGATCTTTTGATATATGACCACATTTCCTGAAAATATCTCTTGCATATGTGAAGATTGATTTTCTCAGTGATGAATTAATGCAAAGTATCAATCCGCTGTTTGCGCACATGGTTTTAGGGTGGTCATGATGTGAGCGCATCACCTCTTAAACGTCGGGTGAGAGAACGAGTCAATCTCACATCACATTTTAGTTTTAACGTACAGTTTTCAGATGAACATTAAGTTTAAAAATGGAATGTGTGCATCTGGTAATAATCTAGAGGCTTATAAATAGAAGATAACACAAAAACGTGACATAAAGTAACTATAGAATTAATGATGTGATAAAAAGCTTTTGAGAAACACACAGAAATGTCATTATTCACGTGCCTGGCATCTGTTATTTAGGCATGGGCTCTCCTGATCTGTTGACTCGCATTTCTCTCTCTGTGTTTGTGTGTGTGTGTGTGCCTGCTTTTCTGTTTTAGCTCAGAGACCCTGGGGCTGGAATAACCTGCACACAAATTATCACGCATTGTTGTTGTACATTAGTTTTACCTAAAAATGACTGACTTCAGCAGACAAAGTGAGTTACTTAAATGTGTTTTTTCTGCTCGATTAGAGAACGTGACTGCAAATGAAATGGAGCAAGAACGGGAAAAGGCCTGAACGTGAGACAGCACAATTTTGTCTTTGAAAGCGGGAAAATATAAATATATGTTTATTATTATTGTTGTTGTTGTTGTTGTTGTTAGGGAATATTTCTGTTGACTGTGGTAAATAGAGAAAAGAGAGCATTTTACAGTCATGCAACACTTATAACTGGTGAATCTGTATGTATCACATAATTCTCTTTCTGCAAACCACAGGACGTCCACAGTGGAATAGTCCATCAAACTGGTATTTTACTGTAATCAAATGAATTATGGAGTCCGTGTCTTTGATCCTATCACAGTTTAAATGTCCAGCATTATATAAAACAACTGGGCTCACAAGCAACATCACCTATTATGCAATCATTTCAAAACGCATAAACATACATGCTTTTGGAGATCCCGAAGCATCATAAATGCTTCATGAAAGTTCAAAACGCACCGATAACACATCTGTGGTTAACTTTTGTTTTGGTAGTGCATTTTTAAAGAAGTGCTGCACTTTTGTATCGTTTTGCATCTTTATTGACTATTATATCATCAAAACAACCTGTGCAAAAGTGCTGTGATGATGACAATTTTAAAAATCTGATCAGATAAATGTGTGTTGGAGTGTGGATGAAGTTAATTTAAGAATGGAATATGAAATTTCCCTTCATGTCTGCAATTAATCTGTCTGTAGTAGGGTTTGGTAAGTGTGAACTAGTTTATTTTTGAGCACGTGACACCAAGAGCCCAATATTTTGATTCTAAGTAAACATCGTATTTTCTTATAGTAAGCTCGCGTGTTTTTACTCATTCAGAAATCCTCCAGTCTATACATCGCTTGCTAGTGAGTACTCTGTTTCCATTGAAACACACTGGCGTCGTGTTTATCAATCGCATGTAAACTCTGCGAACACACTTGGAGCCGTATATGCAACAGCACCTGCGCGCGCTCGTCGGCTGCGTCTCTGCAAAACTCCAAATAAGATGTCACGATCCAGATGTAATATTCTTTTATTGCATTTGTGCTTCAATTCGGTCGTTCATTCACATGGTAAAAAAGTCAAGCATTGCATCGTTTAGGTTAGTTTTCGTAATCATGCAGTCCCCAACCCTTACTCTTAATGTACAGGAATAAATCACCCGTTAAACTGATAAGGCGCGGTTGGAGCTGAACGGGGGTGCCAGACTTTAAAAAAATGAAAATAGTGAACAAACGCATTTTTCCCCCAATGAAGAAAAAAAAACATTAGCATAATAACTTGTGTGAGAATTGCAACGTGTGCCATTCTGGTATCCAATAGGAGCAGAAGTAAGAGAGAGCCTTCTTCTGTTATTCGCCGTGTGCGCCCTCCGCAAATGCTTTTTGGGGTAAGGGCTTCCCATTGATAGTTAAGAACAGCAAGCCCAGACCGCAAAAAGATTCGTGAAAGACTTTTCCATGCGCTTTGACCGTGGCATCTGAGTTGCAGGCTTGGTCCATAATCACTGACAGTCCATGTTGTTGTATAGCCAATGGCCGGACCGTGTGCAGTAGACTCCAGTTCTACACATTCGCGGAGAAACGCACAGAATCCGCTCTGGTGCGCGAGTCCCTGCCAGTCCGTGCCCGCGCGCCGTCATTTTATCCGTGCTCTGGTGCCGTTCCTATGGCCATACTGTACATATTCTCCCGTTCGCGATGTGGTTAAGCAAAAAGCTGATCTACTCCTGTCAGTCGATAGATCTGTTGAAGGAGGGGAATTACTGCGCTCCAGCTCACAGTAAATAGAGAGCAGTGAAGGATTTCATTGGAGCATAGGAAACCTCGTCATTCGACCAATCCGTGCTCTTCTCACTCAGGGACCCCCCTTTTTGAAAAAAGGAAAAATATAGAAAACTAATTCTCCACCGGTGTGCGAAATGCGTTTAATAAATTTGCGCCGTTGTTGCCTTTTGCAAAGCGCGCCTTCTTCACCCGAATGCGCGTCCGTTTAGCTAATAATGGAAGGGTTGTTATATTATTTTATAACATTTCGTTTGATATTATACGCATTTCGGATGGTTAATCAGTAAGCAGAGTATTTACTCAAAGCATTTGGAATGATCCGTTCGACTACAAAATGCATCTCACCAAATCAAACAATGCGCAAATAAAAACTAAATGATCCATCTGGACACTTACCACAAGTTCCCCGAGATTCGTGTGTACAAGGTCTGCAGTCACCAAAGCTTTCTTCTTTCCTTGTCTCATAAAATAATGAACATCATTCTCAGAGTCTGGCTATATTTGGATACCCCACACATCTCACTCAGGCACGCGCGCGCACACACACAACCATAAAATAACCTCACAAGCACGAGCACACATGCACACGCACGCATCAACTCGCTAACTGGAGAGCCCGACACTCAAAGTCGCTTTTCTGTGAATGTGTAGAATCGCCTCCGGATTCCAAGGTCAGGACTGAGAGTGACAAGGGAGAACAGCGAGACCCTAACATTTAACAGACAGCTCTCTCGTGGAGACATGATGAGGCTGTGGTTTCATTTGTGGAAGTCTCCAGTCAGTCACGATTCCCTCCATCTGTCTCCGGCACCCAGCGCTTTGCCCCTACTGACGCAGCCGACGCGCATTACTCACTTTAGCAGTCACGACTCGCCAATCTGTGCTGTTTCCGATGAAAGCGCACGCCAAAAACGAATTACCAAGCAGCGCTGGGCTCTTACCCACTTCATGCGTTTGGCAAACGCGAAGAATTGATTGGTCTTTGAAGTGATGAACATAAACCATATGCGTGGCCGAGATTTTGCAGTTACGTGTTTAGTCTGACGAGCTGGTTTTGCACAGACCACGCGTTTGGCTCTATAAACAACCCGGATTGTTTACAAATCTGGATTTGACGCTTTGGCTAATACACAAACACTGAGGGTTTTCCTTAAAAAAAGGGTGTCACCACTGACGTGATCTCGAGGTGCCATTGTTTCTAATGGGTTCCTCTTAGAGGGATTACAGTTTAGGTTTTGATCAGGACGAAAGACCGATCATGTTTAATCCAAACCAGCAAACCAACCATCTTAGGCTGGATCCCGATGGTGTTCTCAGCAGGGTTACCAGACTAACTTTAAAGTCGTGCGGGGAATTAATTATTAAACGCATGTGATATTGTGAATTATTGAGGAATCTTTCCGATGCGCAGTTTTCAGCGTGACGCATAGGCACAAGTGCTCTTTCCACACGATTCGAACTTTCCACACGACGAAGGCCACGAAAGGGCAGTTTTACTCATCGGTTAAGATCTGGAATGAGTGTATCTTTGGAGCGGACGCTAGTTGAAAGGTTGTGAGTGAAACGGCACGTATTTCAGCACCACCGGCGGTGGACAGCTCCTACATTGTAGAGGCTTTATCGTGTGATTTCCAGCCTAGAAATGAGGTTCCCAATGGGGTTTATTCTCCAGAGGGATGTCATACAACACCCATTTTTTGGTTCTCTGAAATAACAGTTGTCCGTCAGTGTAAAGAGCATTTAATCATTTAAAGAACCCCATTAAACTAGCCTAACGTGTTGTGAAACGAAAAGCTGTCATTGTCGTTATGCCAATAACGAGCCTTCAGTTTAGGAGCCACTGATGAAATGGCACGATTTTCAGCAGCAGTCGTGGCGGACGGCTCCTCTGCATCATAGAGGCTTCGTCATGTGAGATCAACCACGCAAGATAATAATGTTTATCATGTTATTCAAAGGGCTCGTCCAGGACGACCTTTGTTTTCATATTTGAGTGTTTTCGTGATTGGATCAAGCTCCTGTGAGACCATCCGTCATCTTCATTCACTGAATGTAGACCGGGTGATTCCCTGGACTTGATGCGTGCAATAACCAAACCCACGCGTGCTGAATTAAGTGACCATATACAGAAGCGTCCAGAAAAGCCTTTTTCAAGCCAGAACAAGCGACAGAGGTCACCGGGAAAGCGAAAGGGGTCTCGCCGGTGGAGGGAGCCCTCGATGAGAGAAATACATGTGTCGGTATACTGAATGAAGCGTTCAATAACACAAGGACAAAACGAGTACACGACGTGCCCTCCCGGTGTGTTTTTATGCCTCAAATCGAAGGCTGCATATGAGGGTGATACCCCTGTCTATTTCTGGATCAAGCTGTTACTATTTTTAGAGCACTTGGAGAAAAAAGGCACTCACAAACGCTCCTCAGAGGAATTGTACGTGACATACGCGTTCACGTCTACTCTCCAACCCTGTTTGCGTAAAGGATCGTGACGCGCGGGTCTGGGGACATGGCATCCTTAAGAAATTACTAATTGTGTTTTCTGCTCTTATTCGAACGGATGCAGGGTCTGAACCGATGCTACGCCCCAATTAACGAGCTAGTAATACAAACAATATTTATTTACAATAAGCAGAAATGAGCGCACTAACATTATGTGTGTGTGTGTGTGTGTGTGTGTGTGTGTGTGTGTGTGTGTGTGT
>CAIGQQ010031328.1:0-13221 GCA_903798035.1 Danio albolineatus | reverse complement strand
TGTGTGTGTGTGTGTGTGTGTGTGTGACCATAAATGACCAAAATCTTCAAGACAGACACACAAATTACTGTTTTTACTTCATATAGTTCTTACTCAGGCACTTAAATGTTATTGTATTGTTGCTACCATAGGATCTTACAGTAAATGTATGAATCAATACAAAGTAATAGTAAATTCTTGCATCAGTATATCAATACATTCATTCATTTCATTTAAATAAATTAAGTGTACAAATTATTTAATTGTAGCACTTATCAACTTAAATGATGCCGTGGAAAGGGAAGACGGTTTTTGTAGATTACTTTATTTTAAGATATCTTTTAGATTATTAATTCAGGGGGGAAAAAACAAGTACATTTTAATCTCAAAGACTCATTCCATATTATCTGAAATTATATTCTTTATCATTTAAAATATGTGTGAAATTTCAAGCAGAACGGCTATTGTGAAATAATTTAAAAATCACCCATTTTGTTCACATAATGTGTTTAATTGTGCAAATCATAAATCATACTTTGCAATATAATGTAATGTATAAATAACAAAAGACAGTGGTGATTAAGAAAACTGTAATGAGTGGGCAGATGTAAAACATCCAGAGAGTTATAACAACAGACATGGATAAATAGTTTGACTCAGTAAACAGAAAAGCTGACAGAATACATTTCAGATCCATTAACATGGATACACTCGCCTGAATCACAAACTTAAATAGTTTTACCTCTGAAAATATATTGTTTATCATTTAACCAATCAAAATAAGCACAATTTCAGACTGAACTGATTCTCCCCTGTTCTTTCCATGTGGAAGGGAAACTGCAAGCGCAGTGTTTAATTGTACAAAATAAGAAATCATCACTTGTAATGTAGTGTAATGTTCTTCTGTCCTTCTGTGCTTTTAGGTCGTATTTAGAGATAAAATTTAGAGAGGAACTTACTGAAAATCAAGCATTATTTCACAGTGACGTACAGTACCTGAAGCATGCAGCACGACACGTAAGTGAACAATCATTCTGTCTAATTTAACATTGAAGATTTTATTTCACAAATATGAAGAAGGATCTTAGGTGGAAAGCACATCCAGCCAGTTGTCTGCATTGGTTGTGAGAATGATGTTTGACAGGTGAAATCCTGATTCAGTTTTCAGATGGTTTGATCCTGCATGAGAAAATTGTTAAAACACATCATTTAAAGTCAATTCAACTTATTTAAAGTGAGTTTGTTAGACTTTAAAGTGACCTGAGGTCTGATATATAAAAGGAAATGCATAGAAACCTTTAGAATAAATGTTTATTTATTTAATTATGATGGTTTAGTCGTCACCTTGGAATTCTTTATCTGCGTTCTGAAGTATTTTGAGATATTGAGCTTCAAAGTTTTTGCATTTCATATAGCAAACAGTACGTGTGTAACATTTGTTCTTTAAATAAAACGTCTTAAAATGCAAACAACTTATAAAAAAACATCCCATAATGTAAATAAGTTGTCATTTAATAAGAATATGTGAATAACATATTGACAAAGATGTCATATAGAATCTTATAATTCTAAGGTGACGAAGCGGTTCAATTAAGTCAGCATTTAAGCTATTTATGTTTACTTGGAATGTACTGACAGCTGCACACATTTTCCCATCAATTAATTTTTTTATTTTTTGTTTGTTTGTTTTTTGTTTGTTTGTTTGTTTGTTTGTTTGTTTGTTTGTTTTGGCTTGAGCAATTCTGTATTCCAACCGTTTTGTGCATATGCCATATTTATAAATGAGACCCCAAGATTTTTGACGGTGAAGATGTCACAATGTCAAGCACAAACAATAGCCAGTGCATGGTTCATTTAAAACACATATCATTAAAATGTGTAAATGTAAAAATCTTTAAATAAAAACATTCCAGTCTAATATAAATCTCACAAAAGCATTTTATGACAAATAGTATCATATTGTACATTGATAAACTAACAGGGAACAAAAACAAATGGGTAGTTAAGTTGGGTAAATGGGTAGTTAATGGAAATAAAGTTGTATGTTGTTAGTTCATGTTAACTTAAAGTGCATTAGCTAATGTTAACAAGCATTAAAACGATGCATTAATAAATGTTTAACTATGATTAATAAATGATGTACAAGTATTATTTATCATTAGTTAGTATTAATAAAGACATTAAGTAAAATTAACTAATGTAACCTTACTGTAAAGTGTGACCATATTTGTATTCTAAAAGAAATTGTAATTAGTGTTATTCAAATTCACAATAATCATACAATAAGAGATGGTGACTGATAACACATATTATTGTCAAGAAGTCTGGAATCATTGATCTGTATTGTCTACACCACAGCCTGCTTTAAGTAATAAAACGGTAAGTTTAAACAATACGGTAAGCCTTAACAAAAATAATATATATATACAGTATATATATACACAGTATATATGCCTTATAGGAAATGAGTGTACAGATCCTGTGTTATAAGGTTAAACAGTCTGTCAGAGCAGGGTCTTTACTTTACACATGCAGAGACTTAAATTCGTCATGCAAAATGACAGATGGGCAGGAAAATGAATACCTGAAACCTGAAAATTATCTGAAAATATATGGTCATTATAGCATCTATCATATCAGAAAATGTTTTGTATGTGTTTGTACATATTTTTGTATCATGTTTAATTGAGACTGGTTTGTTATGTTATATTTCTTCAAAAGTGTGTCAATAAATGATAAATCTTATCAAGTACAGATAAATCAAACAAAATAATGTTAAGTAAATTCATGTAAAAATCAATGTGATTGCTTAATCATTTACAATGCAGATATTATAATTAGACGTTACACATCTAAGAATAGGAAACATTGACTGATGGCACTGAAAACCAATAAAGTTAATTCTTTTATAAAGCACTGTAAATGATTTGATTATAACAGTTCATGACTGTTTGAGTAAATGTGTTCTTACCAAAAACAGACAAATCTGAGATATGACCACATTGAAGAAAATCAATGAGGATTTTGTTTTTCCACTGATGGATAATACAAAGTAACAATCCACTGTTTGTGTTCGTGGTTTAGAGATGTTACGATATGAGTGCATCATTTGGTAAACGTAGAGTCAGAGAACAAGAGTCAATCTTGAGCCATTCCAGTGTTATGGATGTGACATTTGCAGTGAAAACTTAAAAATGAACAGGGATTTTATACGTTAACAGTATATTGAAACATCTGTTTGTATATTTCCAAAACAACTAGAGTTAAGGGATCAGAAAATATCAATCTCTAAACGTGCTTTATATTTGAAATGAGGGAAATATACATGTGTTATGGATGTGACCAAAAAAAGTGTGCAAGACTAAAGTATAAAACATCTTGTAGACATTCTGTGAATTAAACTGCACTCAAAAGAAATAACACTAATCAAATCAATAAGAATATTTATTATTTTATTTTATTTGACATTTCCGCATTTATGAGGAAAAAGCTTTGTTATGGATGTGACGTCTCTCCGTTACGCATTTGTGAAATTGGCACTTTGGCAAATCAAATAAAATTGTTTCAAAACGTTGACAGAGACATTTTGAGTATTTTTTACATGCAGTGCATGTAAAGTACTAGCCTACACAAACAACTTTAAAAAGGTTTTGCTATTTTTCTGAAAACTTTCTTTTTATCCATGGCAAGGTTAACATTTGCATGAGCTCCTCTCTTATTTTTAAAAAGGCCCAAAACATGAAATTGCGTAATATGAAAAAAAAAGTATAACATGAACATTTATATGAATCAGAGCACAATAAATTTAAACGTTAATAAATTATTTTATAACATAATGTGAGTAAAGTGACATAAGAGTAAAGTAACATAAGAGTAAAGTGAATTTGTGCTGAGTCACATTTTCCTATGCATTCATATGACATGCACTCAAAACATGTTCAAACTACTTTTTTAAAATGAGTTGAAACAGAACAAGTGTAAAGTTTTCTTTGCAACGGCTTACAGTAATTGTTTTGTGTTCAATCCGCTTAAATCCGCTGTTTGTAAACATTCATAATTTAACTTAATTCCTTCATGTTGTCCCAACACAAATCAATTGTGTGGTACCCAGCATTAAGAACTATATACTTTATTACTTTACTTATCACTCAGCATTTGTAATGTGTAGAAAATGCTGGATTCCACACAATACCTTCATGTTGTCCCAACACAAATCTGTTAAGTTAACGAAATCGTTTTTACAAATTTCAATTTATTTTGAACATAAAACAATTACTTAAGTTGTTGCAAAAAAAAACTTAAGAAGTGTGTTGTTTCAAATAATTTTAAATACATAGTTTGAACAAGCAGCAAAAGTCATTTTCAGTGTACACTGTAAAAAATGTCCCAACACAATCAATTTGAAATTAAGTAAACTTAGTTCTTACAAATGTAAGTGGATTGAACATAAAACGATTATAGTGTCCCCAGAAATCTCAGGAATTGTGTTGCTTCAGCTCAATTTAAACAAGTAGTTTAAATAAACAGCAAATACCTGTGATTTCGCAGATATTGTAAGACATTACAAAATCTAACATGAGGGATAGCACACTGACACATATACAATTGAAAATGTATGTCTTAATTCATTAGTAATTCATTTATTTAATATTATTTAAAGGGCGCCACGGTGGCGCGTGAGTAGCACGTTCGCCTCACAGCAAGAAGGTCGCTGGTTCGATCCCCGGTTGGGGCAGGTCCCGGTTGGGCCAGTTGGCATTTCTGTGTGGAGTTTGCATGTTCTCCCCGTGGTTGCGTGGGTTTCCTCCGGGTGCTCCGGTTTCCCCCACAGTCCAAAGACATGCGGTACAGGTGAATTGGGTAAGCTAAATTGTCCATAGTGTATGTGTGCGAATGAGAATGTATGGATGTGTTTCCCAGAGATGGGTTGTGGCTGGAAGGGCATCCGCTGCGTAAAACAAATGCCGGATAAGTTGGCGGTTCATTCCGCTGTGGCGACCCCGGATTAATAAAGGGACTAAGCCGAAAAGAAAATGAATGAATGAATGAATATTATTTAAAGTAGTTAAATACTGTTAGGAGAAATGATAAGATCTGCACATGAGAATCAACATGTGGTGTGTTTACTAATTCAAAAACATCCATTCCTATTTTATATATATGACCGTATGTCAAGAATATAATGAGAATGAAAGCATCACAACATTCTGAATAATGAATCAATACAGTAAATGACAGTCCACCGTTTGTACACATGCAGGGTTGTTGGGATATGAGCATATCACCTCTTAACCTCAAAGTCAGAGAACAAGAGTTAATCTTACAGTATATTTACATTAGAAAACATAAAAACGAACAATTTCAGAAGCTTAACATGAACATTCACACTAAACGTAGAACCAATGGAAGACGAAGAAGAAAAAATGGAGTTTATTTCAAATTGATTTGCATTAATGTTATGTGGAAATAAACAAAGCACAGTACAAAAGTATTATTCACCCTAAAATGTCCAGTAAATTCAAATGCTGATCAAATCAGATATGTTTACACACGTTTGGCTTTTCTTTCATAACATTATACAAGGATATTCAGTATATTAATAATTAACTTATTGTAGATATTGTAATCCGATGTTACAAATCTAACGATAGAAAATGCTCACTGATGCCTTGAAAGTGTGACGTCCAAATTATTAAATCATTTACAAAACAATCTAAAAGACTACACAAGACAATACAAGCTTAAAACCTAAAGCACTGTGTGTTTTACGAAGCAAACAAGTGTGTTTGATCGTAACCATTTTAGCACATTGAGCAAAATGAGTGAGAATGAAAACATCAATAAAAACATTTATTTTGTAATTGATGAATTAATACAAAGTAACAATCCACTGTCCGTGCTCATGGTTTAGAGAGAATGCGTAATGAGCACATCATTTGTTAAACATAACGAGAGTCAATATCACATCATATTTAGGTTTAAAATATTAATTAAAAAACTTTTTTTTTTTGAAAAGGTTACAGCCTTTTGGCTTTCCATTAATAACGTGATGAAAAACTGTTGGTTCTTATACATTTAAAATGGTGTATCTCCTTTTCCTTTTGATTTAAACATGTAACATTGCTTGCTACTTAATTAATCATTTACCTTGCAGATATTATAACAATAAGAAGTATGCAACAATGCACAAACTGAAACTTTGCATCTGAAATGATTAATTATTTTACAAAACACCCTGAAAGACTTGATTATATATAGCATTTATGACCGTAAAGAGCACTCCATTAAGCTGCACAACATGAGAATCACCCAGGCTTTGACTGTTACGGTGTGGTGTGTGATCCTCCACACATTTTAGCACATTGACAACATGAGTGAGAATGAAAACATCACTCGTCTTTAAAAACATTTCTTTTCTCAATGATGAACTAATAGAAAGTAGCAATGCACTGCTTGTGCCCATAGTTTAGAGAGGCTATGATATGAATGCTTCATTTGTTAAACACAGAATCAGAGAACGAGTCAATGTCACATCATATTTTAGTTCTAAAATTTATATACATATATATCAGTAAAAAGATGTGAAAAGAATACAACCTTTTGGCTTTTCATTAATAACATGATGCAAAACTGTATATCTGTGTACGTTTAAAGTGCTGTATCTCCTTTTCCGTTTTTAATTCAAATACGTATCATTGCTTAATTAATAATTTACTTTTATTATGATCAGATCTTACTCATCTAACAATAAAAAATACGCAGTGATGCACAAACTGAAACTTTGCATCTGAAATGATTAATTATTTTACAAAACACCCTGAAAGACTTGATTATTTATAGTATTTATGACCGTAAAGAGCGCTTCATTGAGCTGCACAACATGAGAATCACCCAGGCTTTGACTGTTACGGTGTGGTGTGTGATCCTCCACACATTTTACCACATTGACAACATGAGTGAGAATGAAAACATCACTCGTCTTTAAAAACATTTCTTTTCTCAATGATGAACTAATAGAAAGTAGCAACGCACTGCTTGTGCCCATGGTTTAGAGAGGCTATGATATGAATGCTTCATTTGTTAAACACAGAATCAGAGAACGAGTCAATGTCACATCATATTTTAGTTTTCAAATTTATATACATATATATCAGTAAAAAGATGTGAAAGGGATACAACCTTTTGGATTTTCATTCATAACATGATGCAAAACTGTATATCTGTATGCGTTTAAAGGCTGTATCCCCTTTTCCTTTTTTAATTCAAATATGTAACCTTGCTTAATTAATAATTTACTTTGCAGATATTATAATCAGATCTTACTCATCTAACAAAAAAAAAAACACGCAGTGATGCACAAACTGAAACTTTGCATCTGAAATGATTAATTATTTTACAAAACACCCTGAAAGACTTGATTATTTATAGTATTTATGACTGTAAAGAGCGCTTCATTGAGCTGCACAACATGAGAATCACCCAGGCTTTGACTGTAACGGTGTGGTGTGTGATCCTCCACACATTTTACCACATTGACAACATGAGTGAGAATGAAAACATCACTCGTCTTTTAAAACATTTCTTTTCTCAATGATGAACTAATAGAAAGTAACAATGCACTGCTTGTGCCCATAGTTTAGAAAGGTTATGATATTTGTTAAACAGAATCAGAGAACGAGTCAATGTCACATCATGCTTACTATAATCTTCAATGTGAAGCTGCTTTGACACATTCAACACTGTAAAAGCGCTATAGAAATAAAGCTGAATTGAATTGTATTGAATATTTTAGTTTTAAAATATATATATGTACATATATTAAATAAAAGATGTGAAAAGGATACAACCTTTTGGCTTTTCATTCACAACATGATGCAAAACTGTATATCTGTGTATGTTTAAAGGCTGTATCCCCTTTTCCTTTTTTAATTCAAATATGTAACCTTGCTTAATTAATAATTTACTTTGCAGATATCATGATCAGATCTTACTCATCTAACAATAAAAAACACGCAACGATGCACAAGCTGAAACTTTGCATCTGAAATGATTAATTATTTTACAAAACACCCTGAAAGACTTGATCATTTATAGTAGCTTATGACTGTAAAGAGCTTTAACCATAATGCGTGGTGTGTTTACCAAAACAAACACATCAGATCTTTTGATATATGACCACATTTCCTGAAAATATCTCTTGCATATGTGAAGATTGATTTTCTCAGTGATGAATTAATGCAAAGTATCAATCCGCTGTTTGCGCACATGGTTTTAGGGTGGTCATGATGTGAGCGCATCACCTCTTAAACGTCGGGTGAGAGAACGAGTCAATCTCACATCACATTTTAGTTTTAACGTACAGTTTTCAGATGAACATTAAGTTTAAAAATGGAATGTGTGCATCTGGTAATAATCTAGAGGCTTATAAATAGAAGATAACACAAAAACGTGACATAAAGTAACTATAGAATTAATGATGTGATAAAAAGCTTTTGAGAAACACACAGAAATGTCATTATTCACGTGCCTGGCATCTGTTATTTAGGCATGGGCTCTCCTGATCTGTTGACTCGCATTTCTCTCTCTGTGTTTGTGTGTGTGTGTGTGCCTGCTTTTCTGTTTTAGCTCAGAGACCCTGGGGCTGGAATAACCTGCACACAAATTATCACGCATTGTTGTTGTACATTAGTTTTACCTAAAAATGACTGACTTCAGCAGACAAAGTGAGTTACTTAAATGTGTTTTTTCTGCTCGATTAGAGAACGTGACTGCAAATGAAATGGAGCAAGAACGGGAAAAGGCCTGAACGTGAGACAGCACAATTTTGTCTTTGAAAGCGGGAAAATATAAATATATGTTTATTATTATTGTTGTTGTTGTTGTTGTTGTTAGGGAATATTTCTGTTGACTGTGGTAAATAGAGAAAAGAGAGCATTTTACAGTCATGCAACACTTATAACTGGTGAATCTGTATGTATCACATAATTCTCTTTCTGCAAACCACAGGACGTCCACAGTGGAATAGTCCATCAAACTGGTATTTTACTGTAATCAAATGAATTATGGAGTCCGTGTCTTTGATCCTATCACAGTTTAAATGTCCAGCATTATATAAAACAACTGGGCTCACAAGCAACATCACCTATTATGCAATCATTTCAAAACGCATAAACATACATGCTTTTGGAGATCCCGAAGCATCATAAATGCTTCATGAAAGTTCAAAACGCACCGATAACACATCTGTGGTTAACTTTTGTTTTGGTAGTGCATTTTTAAAGAAGTGCTGCACTTTTGTATCGTTTTGCATCTTTATTGACTATTATATCATCAAAACAACCTGTGCAAAAGTGCTGTGATGATGACAATTTTAAAAATCTGATCAGATAAATGTGTGTTGGAGTGTGGATGAAGTTAATTTAAGAATGGAATATGAAATTTCCCTTCATGTCTGCAATTAATCTGTCTGTAGTAGGGTTTGGTAAGTGTGAACTAGTTTATTTTTGAGCACGTGACACCAAGAGCCCAATATTTTGATTCTAAGTAAACATCGTATTTTCTTATAGTAAGCTCGCGTGTTTTTACTCATTCAGAAATCCTCCAGTCTATACATCGCTTGCTAGTGAGTACTCTGTTTCCATTGAAACACACTGGCGTCGTGTTTATCAATCGCATGTAAACTCTGCGAACACACTTGGAGCCGTATATGCAACAGCACCTGCGCGCGCTCGTCGGCTGCGTCTCTGCAAAACTCCAAATAAGATGTCACGATCCAGATGTAATATTCTTTTATTGCATTTGTGCTTCAATTCGGTCGTTCATTCACATGGTAAAAAAGTCAAGCATTGCATCGTTTAGGTTAGTTTTCGTAATCATGCAGTCCCCAACCCTTACTCTTAATGTACAGGAATAAATCACCCGTTAAACTGATAAGGCGCGGTTGGAGCTGAACGGGGGTGCCAGACTTTAAAAAAATGAAAATAGTGAACAAACGCATTTTTCCCCCAATGAAGAAAAAAAAACATTAGCATAATAACTTGTGTGAGAATTGCAACGTGTGCCATTCTGGTATCCAATAGGAGCAGAAGTAAGAGAGAGCCTTCTTCTGTTATTCGCCGTGTGCGCCCTCCGCAAATGCTTTTTGGGGTAAGGGCTTCCCATTGATAGTTAAGAACAGCAAGCCCAGACCGCAAAAAGATTCGTGAAAGACTTTTCCATGCGCTTTGACCGTGGCATCTGAGTTGCAGGCTTGGTCCATAATCACTGACAGTCCATGTTGTTGTATAGCCAATGGCCGGACCGTGTGCAGTAGACTCCAGTTCTACACATTCGCGGAGAAACGCACAGAATCCGCTCTGGTGCGCGAGTCCCTGCCAGTCCGTGCCCGCGCGCCGTCATTTTATCCGTGCTCTGGTGCCGTTCCTATGGCCATACTGTACATATTCTCCCGTTCGCGATGTGGTTAAGCAAAAAGCTGATCTACTCCTGTCAGTCGATAGATCTGTTGAAGGAGGGGAATTACTGCGCTCCAGCTCACAGTAAATAGAGAGCAGTGAAGGATTTCATTGGAGCATAGGAAACCTCGTCATTCGACCAATCCGTGCTCTTCTCACTCAGGGACCCCCCTTTTTGAAAAAAGGAAAAATATAGAAAACTAATTCTCCACCGGTGTGCGAAATGCGTTTAATAAATTTGCGCCGTTGTTGCCTTTTGCAAAGCGCGCCTTCTTCACCCGAATGCGCGTCCGTTTAGCTAATAATGGAAGGGTTGTTATATTATTTTATAACATTTCGTTTGATATTATACGCATTTCGGATGGTTAATCAGTAAGCAGAGTATTTACTCAAAGCATTTGGAATGATCCGTTCGACTACAAAATGCATCTCACCAAATCAAACAATGCGCAAATAAAAACTAAATGATCCATCTGGACACTTACCACAAGTTCCCCGAGATTCGTGTGTACAAGGTCTGCAGTCACCAAAGCTTTCTTCTTTCCTTGTCTCATAAAATAATGAACATCATTCTCAGAGTCTGGCTATATTTGGATACCCCACACATCTCACTCAGGCACGCGCGCGCACACACACAACCATAAAATAACCTCACAAGCACGAGCACACATGCACACGCACGCATCAACTCGCTAACTGGAGAGCCCGACACTCAAAGTCGCTTTTCTGTGAATGTGTAGAATCGCCTCCGGATTCCAAGGTCAGGACTGAGAGTGACAAGGGAGAACAGCGAGACCCTAACATTTAACAGACAGCTCTCTCGTGGAGACATGATGAGGCTGTGGTTTCATTTGTGGAAGTCTCCAGTCAGTCACGATTCCCTCCATCTGTCTCCGGCACCCAGCGCTTTGCCCCTACTGACGCAGCCGACGCGCATTACTCACTTTAGCAGTCACGACTCGCCAATCTGTGCTGTTTCCGATGAAAGCGCACGCCAAAAACGAATTACCAAGCAGCGCTGGGCTCTTACCCACTTCATGCGTTTGGCAAACGCGAAGAATTGATTGGTCTTTGAAGTGATGAACATAAACCATATGCGTGGCCGAGATTTTGCAGTTACGTGTTTAGTCTGACGAGCTGGTTTTGCACAGACCACGCGTTTGGCTCTATAAACAACCCGGATTGTTTACAAATCTGGATTTGACGCTTTGGCTAATACACAAACACTGAGGGTTTTCCTTAAAAAAAGGGTGTCACCACTGACGTGATCTCGAGGTGCCATTGTTTCTAATGGGTTCCTCTTAGAGGGATTACAGTTTAGGTTTTGATCAGGACGAAAGACCGATCATGTTTAATCCAAACCAGCAAACCAACCATCTTAGGCTGGATCCCGATGGTGTTCTCAGCAGGGTTACCAGACTAACTTTAAAGTCGTGCGGGGAATTAATTATTAAACGCATGTGATATTGTGAATTATTGAGGAATCTTTCCGATGCGCAGTTTTCAGCGTGACGCATAGGCACAAGTGCTCTTTCCACACGATTCGAACTTTCCACACGACGAAGGCCACGAAAGGGCAGTTTTACTCATCGGTTAAGATCTGGAATGAGTGTATCTTTGGAGCGGACGCTAGTTGAAAGGTTGTGAGTGAAACGGCACGTATTTCAGCACCACCGGCGGTGGACAGCTCCTACATTGTAGAGGCTTTATCGTGTGATTTCCAGCCTAGAAATGAGGTTCCCAATGGGGTTTATTCTCCAGAGGGATGTCATACAACACCCATTTTTTGGTTCTCTGAAATAACAGTTGTCCGTCAGTGTAAAGAGCATTTAATCATTTAAAGAACCCCATTAAACTAGCCTAACGTGTTGTGAAACGAAAAGCTGTCATTGTCGTTATGCCAATAACGAGCCTTCAGTTTAGGAGCCACTGATGAAATGGCACGATTTTCAGCAGCAGTCGTGGCGGACGGCTCCTCTGCATCATAGAGGCTTCGTCATGTGAGATCAACCACGCAAGATAATAATGTTTATCATGTTATTCAAAGGGCTCGTCCAGGACGACCTTTGTTTTCATATTTGAGTGTTTTCGTGATTGGATCAAGCTCCTGTGAGACCATCCGTCATCTTCATTCACTGAATGTAGACCGGGTGATTCCCTGGACTTGATGCGTGCAATAACCAAACCCACGCGTGCTGAATTAAGTGACCATATACAGAAGCGTCCAGAAAAGCCTTTTTCAAGCCAGAACAAGCGACAGAGGTCACCGGGAAAGCGAAAGGGGTCTCGCCGGTGGAGGGAGCCCTCGATGAGAGAAATACATGTGTCGGTATACTGAATGAAGCGTTCAATAACACAAGGACAAAACGAGTACACGACGTGCCCTCCCGGTGTGTTTTTATGCCTCAAATCGAAGGCTGCATATGAGGGTGATACCCCTGTCTATTTCTGGATCAAGCTGTTACTATTTTTAGAGCACTTGGAGAAAAAAGGCACTCACAAACGCTCCTCAGAGGAATTGTACGTGACATACGCGTTCACGTCTACTCTCCAACCCTGTTTGCGTAAAGGATCGTGACGCGCGGGTCTGGGGACATGGCATCCTTAAGAAATTACTAATTGTGTTTTCTGCTCTTATTCGAACGGATGCAGGGTCTGAACCGATGCTACGCCCCAATTAACGAGCTAGTAATACAAACAATATTTATTTACAATAAGCAGAAATGAGCGCACTAACATTATGTGTGTGTGTGTGTGTGTGTGTGTGTGTGTGTGTGTGTGTGTGTGT
>CAIGQQ010031327.1:14399-40052 GCA_903798035.1 Danio albolineatus | reverse complement strand
CACTGGTCAAAACATCAAGTTTACTCATTTTGTTTAAAAAAAAAAAACCCAATTTAAATGAATTGTAATTGTATTTTCAATAAGAAACTGATTTTTAGTGACTGTTATAATTTTTTAAAACGTAAAATATTATTGAAGGAAGCTGGAGAGCCAAGTATAAATTATATAGATTAGACAAATATGTTATTGCTGTATTATTAAATGTTTAGCTTTTTTTTTTTCCCTTTTTTTTTTTTTTTAAAGTGTATTAAGTAGGCATGGGCCGGTATAAGATTCTAATGGTATGATAACCTTGGATAAAAATATCACGGTTTCAGAGTATAACGATTACTGCTCTAAAATATATTCTTTTTACATGTCTGGGTAAAAAAATCTGAACTTTTTTCCACTATGAACACATTGGCTGCATCCGAAATCACATACTTCCATACTATATGGTACACTAAAAACAGTATGCGAGCCGATAAGTATGTCCGAATTCACATAATTCGAAAAACAGTATGCGAGAAGTGACTTACCCGGATGACTTACTACTTCCGGTAAGATTCTGAAGTGCGCATCCAATGGATGGGAATGCTATCCGATCATGCACCCCAAAAGAATTAATGAATCGGAATGAAGCGGGTATGTCACATGATGATGACTAAATGGCATCCGTAGTACGTCCAAGCTCATTCATAATACTCACATTCATACTGTATAGGACGTACTTTTCTATCAGTCGAGTAGCAAATTCAGATGAATTATCTGCCGAGTAGTTGGCAATTTCGGACGCAGCTGATATATTTTATTTGAAAAACATTAAAGATATCTTGGAACAGTAAAGATGTTGGGCTAAATCAGGCATGTCCACACTCGGTCCTGGAGGGCCAGTGTCCTGCATATTTTAGCTCCAACTTGACTCAACACACCTGCAAGGATGTTTCTAGAAAGCCTACTAAGAGCTTGATTAGCAAGCCCAGGTGTGTCTGATTGCGGTTGGAACTAAACTTTGCAGGACACCGGCCCTCCAGGACCAAGTTTGGACACCCCTGGGCTAAATAATTCAAATGAATCATTAGTAAATAAAATCTTCTTTAGTTTAAAAAAAACCACATATTTCTTTACCATTTAAAACAGGACCTTTGGATATCTTTTCTGCTGGACATACTGTTGTCCTAAAATTATTTTTTTTTATTTTTTTGTCTTACACATAGCTTGAGAACGGTATAACAGAGAATTATGTCGGTTTTAAAACCTTGACTTTTCCAAACCGCGGTAATACCTTGAAAAGTTATTGTCCCATGCCTAGTATTAAGTTATTTTGAGTTTACATTATTGTTGTTTTTTTTTGTTTGTTTTTTTGCTAAACTGGAAATTTGAATATTTGACAATTTGTATGACAATGTTGAAAATAAAAATTGCTGTTTGAAAAAAATATGTAAAAGTATTAAATTACTCAAAGTTTGGAATGATCAAGCTGTTCAGCAATAACTAGAGCCAGACAGAATTTGAGGATATTTTTTTGCCATTTCTGCACAGAATTATGTAAAACAAAAATTACTTTTACTGAATGTTTACAGTGCAAATCCAATAAGATCCACTTATTTGGTAAATAAAGCAAGTCTCTCAAAATAATTTATCTACTAATAGACAAAAAAATATATAATTTACAAACTATATTATAAATAAATCGTATGAACATTTCTTATCAGTCAATAATATTACTGAAATTAATTTCAAAACTAAATAAATATAAGTGATGGGCTAAAAATCTGCGTGCACAGATTCTGTGTGGGCTTTGCAAAAACTAAGCAACAATCTTGACATGAAAGGCCAGTCATGTCACTACGTAAAGAACCAATTCATCTTCTGAAATAAACAAACCTTTAAATCAACTACAATAATCACATTTAATGATTAATGAACTTACCTGTCTACCATCCTGGGCAATACCAACCTGGTCATCTACAAATTTACAAAAAAAACAAAACAGCAATGTGTGAGTGAGTTTAACCTCTGATAACTTCCAATCATCTTTTCAGGAATATATATATATTTTTAAAAACATGACAAAGTTACGAAAAAATCTCATCACTGTAAATGCTCATGCATTTTGTACACCACAAGCAATGTGTAGCACTAACAGAAAAATACATCATGGACCCTGAGGGTGGCAGTAGAGACTCACAAGTCAGGCATAATAACAGGGTCAGTGAACAACGGCTCAATGTTTATATACATAGGGCTATAAATAGGTTTAGTTTATATATAGTGCTGTATATAGGGAATTTATTTACAAATCATCAAGCATTTGCATTTCAAAAACATTGTTTTAAATATTAATCCACAAATAATTTTACTTTGAGTTACTGTTGGCATATACAGTCCATCAAGGTAAGGAGCAATTTCTTCTTACCTGACAAACTGACATAATATTGATGTTGATCATGTCGTTGATGAACTGCAATCAAACGATAAACACATTACCATTCAAGCAATATCACAACAAATACATTTTTTGATTTAAAAAAAAAAAGTTCTGCACGATGCAGAGAACGCTACACAAACTCACACTGTCGACATTCGGAATGTTGAGGAAGAACTCTGGGTAGGAATATGAAACTCCAACATTGTTAACTGTAGGTGGAAAGGACATACAAGACCTTGAAGGCAGGATGTTTAAAAGAAAACACTAGCAATGTTTAAATATTATAAATAAATTCTTAGAAAAGGTATATATTATAAACAAAATGTAAAAAAAAATAATAATAATAATAATAAAGATCTGGAAAGTAGTTCCCACCACTTTCCCATAGCTGGCAGCAAATACTAATGTGTCTCTAAGCATAAAAAACATTATCAGTATAGTATCCCACTAACACCTAAATTACACAAATATAATATACCCAAAACTCCTATTTCCAGTCCAGCCAGTCCAGATTCAATCTTGGGATAGATGTCCACAGATCCAAAGTCAGCAGAAATGGTTTTGGTCTCTACTTTATACTTGCTCTCTGGAAGAAAAATAAAAGCAGAATAAAACACATCAGTGGTGAAAGAGCCAATAAACTCAAACCAAATGACATTTTTTAAAGTTTCAAAAAAGCATGTCGCATAACAAACTAATAATGCAATCATACAAGTCAGTTTGTCATCCAATACTGTGAAATGCACAAATATTCTCTGTTGAAAAAGTACTATAAATAGTGGATATGTCTGAGAAAAATAAATGGAAGGCAGGAGAGGATGGAAAATATCAAAGAAAACAAGTGCAGAGAAAACTTCATTTATGTGCTTGCAAGTAGCACTCATATGCATTGCATTTATATGCTGGCTTCATTGAAAGAAACATAATGGGTTTAGATGATAGCCCTTAATGTATATACTGGACTGTATGAACAAATTAATAAATTCTAAAGACACAATTTAGGGAAATCTATTGCAATTCTTCTAATTAAAATTGTGAAAATGTTAAAAATAAATAAACTTTTATGATTAAAAAAAAAGTCTAAAATGTAATTAATGAAAAGCATCCAAATGTTAGCAGTACTATTGTTTTGATCGATTCATGTTGTTTTACTGACCAATACGCAACAATAAGCAATAACACAGACTTCGGTTAAAGTGTTGATTAAATTTTCCTTTTCCGGCGAACTAACACTTTAACTGAAATGTGTTGTTGCTTATTGTTATCGGTCCTTGCATGCTCCTAAAGTTTTTGGTTGTCTTCAGAATACAAATTTATATAACTTAAGTGAAATTTGACAGCTTCCTCATCCTCTAGAGACAGTCAGGTTCCCTATTCATTCAAAGTCTAGAGAAATACTTGTGTGCACAACATAACTTCTTTATTCAACAGTTTCCTCTCCTCAGTGTGAGCACAGGACATGACTGTGAGAGATTAA
Source organism: Danio albolineatus (assembly GCA_903798035.1). Taxonomy (NCBI): domain Eukaryota; kingdom Metazoa; phylum Chordata; class Actinopteri; order Cypriniformes; family Danionidae; genus Danio; species Danio albolineatus. The sequence continues at coordinate 36,165 of CAIGQQ010031327.1, read as the reverse complement.
TAACAGAAGGTTCATTTGAGTGAACAACCCCTTTAAGCCTATGAATGCAATTCCAAACCCAATTAGTTTAGAACAGTTGAATGACTGAACTCTGCATTCTCACAAATTCTCTTAAGATGAACAACAAAGCACATATGGTGTTCTGTAACCAAGAAAAAACTTTTTGCGAATGCAACGATTACAAATTTTTCATGCAAGAGCAAAGGTTGCGCTAATAAGGCATTCCTATTTGTGAATAATTAGAGCAAATGTTCAGTGATGATCCCTACGAAGCTGTGAACATTGGGAATGATCGATCACAGTAAGGGTTTGTTTTTCTTTTTTCTACCAGTCGCATAGCTAAGCAAGACTGGTGGCAATGTAGCACAGAAAGATGTTCAGAAAATGACTGTGCACACTGAAAAAAAATTCTTTCAGTAAAGTATGGCTTTTCAATTTTTGGAATTGTTGATGTCTGAAAATAGAAAAGATGTAAAAATAAATAAATAAAATTGCACCATATACAAAAATAAAAGGGGGGGGGGGGTGTGCTTTTCACACTTGAAATTGTTAACCCCGGGTCATCCTAAACCCTGGATAAATGGAACACTGTGTTATCTGTAATCACGTTTCACTGCTTTTGATATCTCACATGCATGCTTTTATTGATTTTATGTATTGGGTTTTTCTTGTAAAGCACTTTGATACTATACCTCAAGCTAACGTATAATAATCCTGCGTATACAGAAGTTTCCCACTGTACATTCCTAAACCCTAGGTTAACATTCTTATTCGCAAATTTGCAATGTCAGTGTTGCTGACTGAATGCACATTTACTGAATGTTTTAATGAATGACGTTTCTTACTTTTGACGGTTTTACTTAAATGTTACCTTTCAACGGCTGCTCTTTTCATCATTCCCGTTTTGTGATGTGAACCTTGATGTAAACCAAAATGAAGCTTTCTCAACCAGTGAACCGTTCTCAATTGTAGCTCATTCATGTAGTAATACAACAATAGTGATATAAATAAATTACTCAATGACTGTAGTTTTTACATATAAGGTATGTTACATTACACCTGTAGTAAAATCCATGGTATTTAAAAGAATGTGTTTTTCGAATTCCAACTGGTCCTACACCGAGCCAGAGCGGGGATCGAACCGGCAATTCCTGCATGGGAGCCGAATGCTCTAATGAGGAGTCTATCGGAGTGAGGGATATAGGCTGTGTTACACACTATGCTACCATATGCAGTGACCTTCTCTAAAAATAGTCGTAAATAATACACTTTAGTGTGGTTCAAAAAACGTTTTACTATAAATTACTATTGCATTTTAGTTAAATTACTGGTGATTGGGACCAGAGCAGTGCTTTGTGTAGAAATGTATGTAATCAACACTTAATCTCTTGCTACACACTTAACTAAGCCACAAGGGATTTTAAACCTTTGAATCAAAATTCGAAAAAGTCAGGTGGGTATAGACAAAAATGAAGCTTCAGACGTCACTGATCATGTGATTATGACAAAACGAATCAAGCTCCAAGACAACGCTACACTGCGAGATGTATGGTCTTTTTGATACATGCTTCGAAGCATCGGTGCACAACATCACATTGCATAGTTAGTGCTTCTCAATATCTGACTGGCTCTTTGTTGCCAAGTGTCCAGCAGCAACAACCAAACACTGTTCTCTTTCACACTAACAAATGTTAACACCACAAATATCCAAAGCAGTGTTCCATAACCCTGGCTAAAATGAGGCGTCAACACCATATTACAGTTGTAAATTGTCTTTACCCATGGTTAAAAGTGAGATTTAGGCCCAATCCCAATTCTACCCCTTAGCCCTTCCCCTTACCCCTACCCCTCGTTTTGCGTGTTCACATCAAGGGGTAGGGGTGTCCCAATCCTCTTTAGCTTGAAGGTGTCGGGCTAAGGGCAAGGGGTATGCACCCCTTCGAATGAAGATTTTTCAGGACCACACTTAAAACGGAGGGGTAAGAAAATTTCCCAGAATACACCTGCCACAACGGCAGGAAAGCTGAACCCTGAAGTAAGGAGATCCACAAATTGGTATTTTTTGTCATTATTACGAATTTTTATGAAAAACAAACATATGTTTAAATATAAAAAAAAAAAAAAAAAACGCTAAATTTCGATCTATAATCCATAATCATAACTCATATACAGTGGTCCCACAACATTCTGACACACGATGACACTGGAATACCCTGCCAGTAATGGCTAGTGCCTGGGAATGAGCTTTTTACAGTGTCTGCTATAATGTTAATGTTGTTTTCGTGTGTTTACATAAATATGGCCACTGTGTAAATACACAGTACAGTTACGATCTTATTGGCACATTAGATCGTTATGATAACATATTATATGCCTTCAGTGATTTCCTGAAGATAAACGCCAAACAATAACACAACAGGAATAACTACAGCAGTCGTGATCGACTGATCTCATATGAAGTAAGAGATCGCAATGACATATGATGACGTGTGCAGGTGTTGAAGCGCTGTCCCAATTCTAAGGGCTAAGTTTTGTTGCCCTTCACCCTTAACCCACGGTTGTAAGGGCGAAGGGGGAGGGGAAGGGGTAGGGGTAGGAGTACAAAAATAGAATTGGGATTGGGCCTTAGAATGAAGATAAATCTGGGATAAGTGCATATGAAAAGAAACTGTGGCAAGGAGTTCAATATTTGATCAAAGCTGTATGATAGATTGTATTTCTGTAGTATAACTAAACCGGGATTTCTACATTCTGGCCCTTGTTTAGCTCCAACCCCTTTTGAACTCACTTGTCCGTAGCTTTCTGGTAATCCTGTGAACGCAGACTAGCTGGTTTAGGATCAGGGTTGGAGCAAAACTCTTCAGTAAAGTAGATCTTTTCTAAAGTTTATTCACTGCTGGTTAATACGTTGCAGTTTGCATGTTTTGTGTCATTCAAGAGATTCTTCATCTCATTGGTCAAAGAACCTCAGCAGATTCACTGAACAGTGGGTACGCAAGCACAAAATGCATTGCTGGTCAGCAGCACTAATCATGCAGGCAAAACTTTGCTCAAAGCAAACCATGGTTTCACATTCGGTGTGAAATTACCATTTGTCTGCAGTGTGATTCACATCGTTGCATGATGCTCAGTGCAAAAGGGTGTAAAAGCTTTTCTTTTGCTGATACTACCAGATTATTTGTGCTTCTCATTTAGGAAGATGGTTGGCGTACTTTATCTTCCCAAATTATCATAAAAGACTCGCGATTATAAAGACGTTCTTGTTCTGAGAAACTAACATCTCAGATTCATGGACTGCTTGATTTTAAATCAACGTAGGTTTTATTTTGATCGACCATGCAACCCTAAAAAAAAAAAAAACGAAGCAAACATCTGATCATCCATTCATCTGCTTTTAGAGAGCTCGGTGATCTGAACTGTGTTAGATAAGAGCACCATTCAAAATGAGCAGAGCAGCGAGTCCCCAGGCCTGAAGTTGAGAACTGCTGCCATACAGTAGTCCCACCCATATGACGAACTACACTCCTAACGCAAGGCAGAGTCATTATGTCCCAACACTTTTTCAAAATACATCCGATAAAAGATGCACAAGACTGTATTTGCCAGTGGAGGTCACTGGGCTGATTTCCTCCATTCGATGCTCTCTCTCTCTCTCTCATCCCCGCCATGACATCTCCAGGATCCACCTCCATCTGTGCAGCGGTGCTCTGCTGCAGCAGCCAGGCAGCTCAATTGGCAGAGTGCCTGCCTTTCAACACAGAGCTAAAAATAACTCCGCTCATTAACATCCACATTCATTTAGCAGAGGGAGACACTCGCTGCCTCACAAACAGACACAGCACTCGCTCCTCACGACTCAAACACACACACATAATATATATATAGGTACCCCACAGGTTCTCTGCACACAGGCTAACATAAACGCACATTTGTCAGCACATGGGTGCACACACGTGCGTGCATGCTCGAAATCATGCCATTCTCCTCAGATCAGGAGTCAGCCAACCAAAGGACAAGGAAAAAAATGAATGGGGGGGTATCTGCGATTCAGCCACTGCTGCTCCATTCATTCAGTGATGGCACACTAGGAATGAATGTCTTTGCTTTCATTCTTGTGGTGCCAGTAGCATAAAGACTGCAACAACACAATTAACAGGGTATTAAACCTCCTCAACCATCACTCAATATTCATAAGTACAAAGTACATAATAGCAATACATTTTTAAACGCAAACGACCATTTTGGTCCCACATTATATAGGTGGCCTTCACTCATACGTACTTACACTGAAATTAATCATTTGTTTAACTGTATTTATCGAGTAAACACATGTTTTTACATTGTACTTTTGATTGATTAAATGCCTGCATGTAATTACTGTACATCTGTAATTACACTGTTGACCATGCCTTACACCTTACCCACCATTAGAAATACACATACCACCATAACTGTCCCTAACCCCACCCGAATCCCACCTCAAGAGCACTAACAGAGTTCTGCAATACATTATGAACACAGTAAGTACATTGTATTCATTTTTTTTGATGCAAGCGCATACTAGTTAATTTCACCTAATATATATGTTCATTTTACAGCAAGACTATGCAGGTTGAACATCAGAATCAGGATTTAGATTTTTTTTTTTTTATTTAGTTTATTTTCGAACAAAAATATATCATACATAAAATATCTTTAACAAAAAAATACACTTTAACATAGTCGAAAATGGAGCACAAGATTATTATTTTCCCACTCCATTACCACACATTATACGTTTCTGAGTATTGATTCCCAACGTTAAATGATGGATAAAGAGAGTTGTGGAAGAATAATTAAGTAAACTATGTATGTTTATTTTGATATCATCAACATTAACTGCCAAAACATCCGCTTGGTTAGATACCAGAAATTTTACTCTCACAGCACGTCAACAAAAAAATACTACAAATTTAAAGTACGACAACTTGTCTGAATTTTGACTCCAACCAAACCTGGTATTAAGACGCGGTTGTAAATAGCATCTAAAAAATGTAGATCTTGTATGTTTCTTGTCAGCATTGGCTCCACTAAATGGCAAATCGTCTCTTTAAAAACAATAAATCAATTTGTGACTAATCTGAAAATGCAGTGTCATCAGTTTGTCTAAATTAGGAGTGCCCAAACTCAGTCCAAGAAGGCCATTGTCCTGCAAATTTATACTTCAACCCCAATTAAACACACCTGAACCAGCCAATCAAGGTCTATGTAGGCATACTAGAAACTTCCAGGCAGGTGTGTTGAGGCCAGTTAGAGCTAAACTCTGCAGGACAACAGTCATCCAGGAACGAGATTGGGCACCCCTGGTCTAAATGAACAAAAACATTTTTTTTAAATGTTAGTCTGTAGAAAATATCCTCACGTATGCCAAATATCTAAACACTTTTTAAAATGTTTTACACAACATTAAGATGCCTTTACAGGTCCCGGTTGGGCCAGTTGGCATTTCTGTGTGGAGTTTGCATGTTCTCCCCGTGGTTGCGTGGGTTTCCTCCGGGTGCTCCGGTTTCCCCCACAGTCCAAAGACATGTGGTACAGGTGAATTGGGTAAGCTAAATTGTCCATAGTGTATGTGTGTGAATGAGAATGTATGGATGTGTTTCCCAGAGATGGGTTGTGGCTGGAAGGGCATCCGCTGCGTAAAACAAATGCCGGATAAGTTGGCGGTTCATTCCGCTGTGGCGACCCCGGATTAATAAAGGGACTAAGCCGAAAAGAAAATGAATGAATGAAGATGCCTTTAGATATTTGACTAACATGAGACTAACGTTTTTAAAAATACCGTTTACTAAAACTAATATTAGAAATGATTTACAAATAGCATATTCAAAAATCTTCATGTTTCTTGAATGAGGTCAATAGAGTGTTTTTACACAGTCTGAAGTCTAAATGAAAAAAAAAAATTACCAATAGCTTTGGACACTTCATCCAGCTTCTCTTGAGTACGGCTGATGAGAACGATAGCAAAACCTCTTCGAGCAAGCTGCACAGAATGACAAACATTCAACATTATAATAAATTACACATCATTAATCTGACATTATTCATTTATACACTAAAGGTGCAATAGGTGATTTCTTTTTTCAGAAACAATATTTGTATAAATATGCTGTAAAATATGCAGGTTGAAAGCCTTCACATGCTGAAAGCAACCATTAATTTAAATGGTCCAAATGTATTTATAGATATTTTAATAATCTATGGAAGATGTAGGACCATGAAAAGTCCATCCAATCAAAACTTTTGGTCCGAATATTACAATGGGCACCCTGTTATCGCAGAAACCATTACATCACTGATACGCTCATGGACACGGTTCAGACAGAGATGGCAGGCAAACATCAACAACTTTCAAAAGGTTTCTTAGGTTTGGAATTGTACTTACAAACAGTACAATTAAGTTCTTTCTCTGGTGAATCTTATGTAATGTATTGAAGTAATGCCGTCTAGTGCACGTTCATGAGGGTTGGATTTGGATGGTGATTTGAAGGGTTGATATAGACTTTTAGTGCTATCAGGCTAATGCTTAAGCTGGATTTTTACTTTTGCCTGGCGCGGCATTGCATGCCTCCTCTGAGTGCGCGCGGACCTCGCGAAACGGACGAGGCTTTTTTCCTCGCCGCGTTCGCCGTTGTGATATTCTTTAAAAACAACAAGGGGTGGTCAAATGAAACTGACCATAAAGTCAGACAGATAAACAGAGAAGTAGAAAGTTTCAGGAACTACGTCATATCTTTAACATTATTGATGTTTATTAAACTAGTTATTTTTATTATTTTTATAAATTTTTCATGATTATAATGACTTTTGCAACCATGCAAGATTTTTTTATTCAAACTTTGATGCATCACTTGCTTTTGTTCATATCTCAGACAGTTTTACCTATTAAAGTGTATTAAAATATTAATGACAACAGAACGTGGGTTCCTCAATAGATATATTTTTTATCATGGCAAGAATAAAAGCAAAAAGTACACTTACTAAATAATACAGATGTTTTTTTTAGCCCGCTCCACAATTCATACATTACTGTCTGGTTAGTTTCTGTCCTCTATTTTTGCTAAAAAGGCAATAATGGTCAAACATTGCTGACCATTATCACCATAAAGCCTAGAAAAATGGCATCATGTTGTAAACCGATTGGTTCAAATATTCCTGTCCAGTTATCAAAGAAATATTTTGTTACTTCATTATAATTTTGTAAATATTAAATTGTTTTAAAATAAATTGTAATATATACATCAGTGTTAAACCTATGACTGGTGGAAAAACATATTCTGTGATAGTGTACCTGTGTCTCCATTGGCCTCTTTTGGCTTTAATAAACTCATCCCTCAGATTTTTCCAAACCTTTTAACATAAACTTTCCTCCTTTCTCACTGCTGTTGCAATTTCTAGCCAGGAATTATTGATCATCTGGTTATCTCTAAGATCACTAATCATGAATATGTCTGTACAGTCGTACCTGTTTCAGACAAAATCTCTTCAAAGTCATTCATATACAACTCAAATAAGACGTGGCGTCGCACGCACTGTTCGCTCGAGTCTCAAAAAATCCCATGCGCTCCGGCAGCCGAAATCATGTCGCGCAAACCCAAAGCGAACATCCGGAAACTCCGCGATGTCATATTTGCCGCGCGCACTCAAGCGAACTAGCGGACGCGTAGAGTACAAACTAGGCTTTAGGCTAACCTTTAAACTAACATAATTAGTTAACTTCACATATCAAAGCTTCCTTTACCATCTGTATTAAAGGAGACCTGTTATGCAAAAATTACTTTTATAAAGGGTTTAAACACAGTTGTGTGACAACAGTCTGTGAACATAACCAGCTTCTAATTGTAAAAACTGATCAATTCTTTTTTTATAAATCACATTTGATAGAAAACAGCCTGCAGAAACACTTTGATTGACATTCTCAGTCATTAAATGAGGAAAGCCCTACCCATTACTGCTGATCTCTCCCTCATTAGTATAGAGCGTCAGTTTTGTTTTTGAATCTGCCACTATGCAGACACATAGGCATATGTAGCTCCGCCTTCTTTAGAAAAGGGCACAATCTCATTTGAATTTAAAGAGACAGTCACCAAAACTACACAATTTTTGGATCAAAGCCTAAAAAGGGGCAGACTCACAGAGTTATAAAACATTATGTGCGGGGCATTTAGAGTCGAAACTTTACATACACCCTCTAGGGACATCAGAGACTTTTTACATCATCGTCCACAACATAATTTTGGTCATCAGGATGGTCCATGCACATGTATGCACATGTATGCAGCCCTTTTTTCGGATTATGCAGACAGCGCACACACAACAGTGCACACGCAAGGTGAATGTTGAGACAGAGCGAGTCCTTTAAGTGGCACTGTGCATGTGTTGAACTCGTCGATCTGCACTCATCCTTGGTTGAGTATATTCTGATAGCTGCACAGACACAGCTGTGTATAGAACCAACATTGAAAAGGTAGTATACACATGCCTTTATATGCCAAAAAAATCTACTTATATAAGTGTATTATTACAGAAACAGATCTCATTTTCAGATGAGGACATTATATAATTACATAACATTCTATAAAATCACTATTCATAAAGACCCTGAAACTGGAAAAAGGAGAAGCAGCAGGGTGGTAAATGCTTGTCAGTTTGTCAGCTGTATGAGGCAAACCTTTGAGAGTGGAGTTCTCCCTGAACTCTGACTGAGACCTCCAGTCTGATGACTCATTGTGATTTCCGTGAAGAGAGGAAAAAAAAAACACAAATAAAACCTGAGGAATCTTACCTCCTCCGCATAGGCTTTTCCGATTCCATCTGTGGCCCCAGTCACAACTGCAGGGAAAAAAAGAAAGAATATAAATTATCAGGATGCCAAACACACATCATCTCAGTTTATATGTAAAACACATTTAAAGGGTTAGTTCACCCCAAAATTTAAATGACCCCATCATTTACTCTCCCTCATGTGGTTTTAAACCTTTATGAATTTCTTTTGTTGAAATCAAAAGAATAGATTCTTCAAAAAGCGCTGGTTGCTGGATCCATTGACTTCCACAGTAGGGAAAATTAATACAGAAGTCCCAGCAACCAGCATTTTTTTTCAATTGATTTGTGTTCAACAAAAGAATGAAACTCAGATTTTGAATGAGTGAAGGGTGAATAAAATGACAGTTTAACATTAGGTGTAATTATACTTTCTGACAAACTGTGCTTAAAACACAAGGAAAAGTAAATAACGTCATAAATATCCTTCATCAAAACTATTATAATGAGGCATGTTCCTGAACCAGTTCACCATTAAAAACAAATGTTCCAAGAAAGGGGTTGTGCAGTCAATGCCATGCACAAATATATTTACAAAAGAACATTTCAAGTAATAGTTTTTCAAAAGAATAAGGAATTAACAATTTATTAGGGCTGCGAAAATCTGATATTGCTGTATTTTATTTTCTGAAATAAATTTGCGATGTAAAAACAGTTTCACAAGATGGTTTGATTAGCACTGTTTGATGGTTTTCTCTGGAGTCGGACAGTATTCAGGTACAGAGATTAAATAAACACAATGCAAAAAAAAAACGTTTTGCACTCTGCTTTGACCTGTTCAAGTCCAAATATCCAAAAATTCTTAGATCAAGTAAACATTGTTTTGTTTTCACCGTCAGAAGAAATAAGTCAAAATGAATAAAAAGTTCACATATACTCTACACTACAACATTTTCAAATCAAGTTGCATTTACACATATCTGAACTTTTCCAAAACTTTGAGGGTTTTTCAATTTTTCCAAAACTTTTCTAGCCCTGGAAAATGCCATGTTAAAATTCCATGACTTTTCCAGGTTTTTCATGACCGTAAGAACCCTGAATACAGAAAAAAGTAACAATTCTAAATATTTCTTAACCTCACATCAGCCATCTTTCGCAACATCCTGTTAATTAGGGATGACACAATATGTTAGTATTGGTTGTAACCATATTAAGAAGTAAATAATACAAAATATGAGTGCCATGTTGCAGCCCTAAACTCTTTCATGTAATCCATGTTTTATTCATACTCTATGCTGGAGGGTGCCCTGCCGCACTCACACAAAAACTTCACAATGGGGCTCATAGGATAATTTTTTGTTTAAATAAAAGCATTTATGAGAACACGTATATTATATCTCTTCTGTGAACACAAAAGATATTTGGAAGAATAACCAGCAGCCATTGCCATCCAAACAGGAAGAAAATTCTATGGAAGTCAATGGCTATTACCAACATAGATTTTCTTTATTGAACACAGAATATTTTGAATAAATTTTTGGGAAAATAAAGAGGCAAGTAAATGATGCCAAAATGTTCATTTTTAGGTAAAAATGATTCAATCGGAAGTTTTTCCCAACGCTCTATGGGAACAACATGGTTAGCATGTGTTTTGTATGCAATGCTGCGATTCACTGGCCATTAAATAAATATATTTGCATAATATATTTTTCATTACCTTGATTATCAATTTTTTATAGATAACATTACATATAGTTACACGTGATTATTTTGGCCAAAAAAGTATAGTGAAAAATCTAAAAGTGTATAAAAAAAGCAGGGTTCTACACTATCGATTTGTGTTGGGACAACATGAAGGAATTAAGTATTAGTTTTTACAATTTTAAATGGATTAAGCATTAAACATTTAAGCTGTCCGACAAAAATCTTTTTCAGCTCATCTTAAATAAGTAGTTTGAACAAACAAACATCATTTTTAGAGTGTATATTGAGATTTTGGGCGACACGGTGGCGCAGTGGTTAGCACTGTTGCACGACGGTTGCCGGTCTGAGTCCCGGATGGGTCAGTTGGCATTTTTGTGTGGACTTTGCATGCTTTCCTTGTATTGGCGTGGGTTTCCTCTAGTGCTCCGGTTTCCCCCATGGTCCAAAGACATGCAGTATTAGTGAAATACAAAGTAAGTTGGCCGTAGTGTATTGTTTGTTTGTTTGTTGACTTTATTAATCCCCAAACGGAAATTCACATGTCGCAAGGCAAGGCACGTTTATTTATATAGCACATTTCATACACAGTGGCAATTCAAAGTGCTTTACATAAACGGAAATAAATTTGAAGTATAAGAAAAAATAATAATAATCATAATAATAAAACAGATAAAAACTGATTAAAATGTGTTAAAACAAGTTATAAAAGAATAAAAAGAAAAGAAAGACACAATAGTGCGATCTGTCGGACGTAGCACAGTGCTCATTCAGTAAAGGCACAGCTAAACAGATGTGTTTTCAGTCTTGATTTGAATGTGCCTAATGTTGGAGCACATCTGATCACTTCTGGAAGCTGATTCCAGCAGCGAGGTGCATAGTAGCTGAAAGCAGATTCACCCTGCTTTGACTGAACTCTTGGAATTTCAAGTTTATATTATCCTAAAGATCTGAGTGATCTATTAGGTTTGTATTCAGTGAGCATATCTGTAATGTATTGATCTCCTCGGCCATTTAGTGATTTATAGACAAGTAGTAATACTTTTAAATCTATTCTGAATGTAACTGGGAGCCAGTGTAAAGATCTGAGGACAGGTGTGATGTGCTCTGATTTCCTGGTTCTGGTCAGAATCCTGGCCGCAGCGTTGAATGAGCTGCAACTGTCTGACTGTCTTTTTGGGAAGGCCAGTGAGGACGCCGTTACAGTAATCCACCCTGCTGCTGATAAAAGCATGAACAAGTTTCTCCCAGTCCTCACTGGAAACAAAGCATCTAATTCTTGCACAGCAAAGCTTTCCATGCTAAAAAAATAGATAAGTTACATATATATAAATACGCCAATAAAATTACATACATACTGCACACCTTAGTTCCAAAAACAACAAGTAGACACTTGTCCATATCTAAGGGCGTACTCACACTATGCTATCCGAACCGTGCTCAGGCCCGTTTCCCAGGTAATTTTAGAAGTGTGAGTGCACTGAATCGGGCTCAGGCATGGTACAGTTGGCCGGCCCTGGCCTGGTTGGAAGAGGTGTGCCTGGGCGCGGTTTGCTTAGGCTTTGGCGCGGTACACTTGCAAAGCGCGCCTAAGCCCGAAACTGAAGAGGAGACGTGACTTTTGGGAACTTTTTCCATATAGATTTATTAATCATTCTTACTGTTTAATGAACACAAACTGTGGGAGATTATTAAAGACACAAACCCCTCTCTGCACGACTGCTGTGCCTTTAGTAAACCTAATTCCTGCAGCAAGAGGACGTCATGATTGTTTATGAGCGTCAGCAGTGGCTGATCTGTTCGGCAGAATGTTTGACTGTGTCACTGCATATCAAACGACTAAAACGATATAATGATATAAAGAATTCTCTGACACTGAACAGCACATCATCGATGACGTAAGCGTGCTCAGGCCCGAATGCAGTGAGAGTGCGGGCCGTCGGGGAAGACGGGAGGGGGGGACAAGCGTGCTTTGGCCCGGTTAAAGGGAACTGTACATAGTGTGAGTACGCCGTAATAGCTAATACAATTCAGCACAGTTCATCTAGTATGATTTTGGTTATATAATCTGATCACTGTTGGTAAAAATGACTTCCTGTATCTTTCTCTGTAACATCAGGGGTGAATTAATCTTGCGCTAAAAGAGTGTGTCAATGAATGTGTATGGGTGTTTCCCAGTACTAAGTTGCAGCTGGAAGGGCATCCACTGTGTAAAACATGCTGGTGAGTAGGCGGATCATTCCGCTGTGGCGAGCACTAATGAATAAAGATACTAAGCCAAGGAATGAATATTGAGGATTTTTTTTGTTTGTTTGGCGTTTTTTTGAGCAAATAAATGATTAGTTTTACCATTATCGTGAATCATGATAAAAGAACCTTTATTTCATATTCCCCCTGAAGAACATTTCTTAATCTAAAGAACCTCTTTACAGAACAAAAACGCCTTTATGAACTAAATTTAACAGAAATGGTACCATAAAAGGACCCTTAATTTGTTAAAGCATATAGCTGCGCAGGCTTCACCTATACAGGCACCATAATCACCCTAAAACACACCAGTCAGTTCTCTATGACAGCTCTCAGGCATAAAAAAGAAGAAGAAAATGCTTCATTTATAGAAAGAGCTGAAATTCACAGTCCCTTCGCTGGGTATCAAGGACACAGGACGCACATCCCCACCCTTTAGCCTGGCATCTTTTGGTGTCAGAGATGCCAGGCCGGGTTAAAGATTTACACGGGCAGCCCGCATACACCGGCTGGAGTAACATAAGAGAGTGTGGAGAAGGAGGGGTGGATGACGAACAATAAGACAGCACAAGGGAGGAGCGAATGAGGACTGATCCTGAGGGCAGTTAAAAATAGAAAGGGAAGAGTGAAAGGCAAGCGGCTAAAGGAGAGTACAGTCGGGAGGGGGACGGCACACAGTTAGAGGCAAGGGAACCATTTTCCCAGTTATTTTTAAGCACATTTACAATACATTACTCCACATGAGCAGATGAAAAAAAAAAAAAAACATTGGTTGGGATGAAATGCTTCAAGCATGTACTGCTATAGGTGAGGACAGAGAGAGGAGAGCTTTTGTATGAATGCGATGTCTTTATCTCATAACACACCCCGAGCAATGTCCACAACACATGCTGAAAATGTGAATGAACTGGAGCCTTATTCAGAAAAAAACGTGCTTCATAAAGAGACCTCAATTGGGTTTGAGCTGTTGCGTAACGTCACATCTGTGCTTTACTGTTTAACTAGCCAGTGCCTGTTCACAACACTTTGCAGTAAATAACAAAAAATAAAATAAAAAGTTGATTTATATTTAGAATTGCATTCTTCCTTAAACATCGAGAGAAAGGGCAGGGGGAGTTGAGTTTATTGCCATATTAGCTGTCAAATTCATAACATTATTCTATAACAAAAAGGTTAAAACATTTTTAAAAAGGTTAAACAAGAAAAGGACTACAATAAATAAACAATAAAAGACTGAAAAAAATAATGTATAAAATAATATAAAATTCCAAAATGATTTAAGATTTACCTTTGATAATAATGTGATCATTTTTGAAGGATACATATTAAAAAAATATTTAAAGTCTCTCCAGTGTTACCCAATAACATTAAAAATAGGGCATTGCAAAAGTGTGTTTGACAGTTAGGTTGCTATTGCAATATTGACATTTTGAGCAACTTCTCCTTCTGTCCATGAGTTAGTTTACTATGTCCAATCCAGCATCTTGTATAAATCCATCCCTTCAGGATTTCCTAAGAGAAAAAATCTAAATTTTGTAACTAAAATAACAAATTTTGCAGTGAGTTTTTAAAAATTATGTGACAAACTTGGCTGCTTTTATCATTTAATGTAAAAATATACACAAAGGTTCAGTGATTCATTCATTCATTCTCCTTTGGCTTAATCCCTATTCCTGCACAGAATTGTTAAAAATGATTTTGGGAGAATCATAACAAAAACCTTAATATGGCGCCACGGTGGCCTAGTGGTTAGCACGTTCGCCTCACAGCAAGAAGGTCGCTGGTTCGATCCCCGGCTGGATCAGTTGGCATTTCTGTGTGGAGTTTGCATGTTCTCCCCGTGGTTGCGTGGGTTTCCTCCGGGTGCTCCGGTTTCCCCCACAGTCCAAAGACATGCGGTACAGGTGAATTGGGTAAGCTAAATTGTCCGTAGTGTATGTGTGCGAATGAGCATGTATGGATGTGTTTCCCAGAGATGGGTTGTGGCTGGAAGGGCATCCGCTGCGTGAAACAAATGCTGGATAAGTTGGCGGATCATTCCGCTGTGGCGACCCCGGATTAATAAAGGGACTAAGCCGAAAAGAAAATGAATGAATGAATGAAACCTTAATATTTTAATAAAAAATAATATATTTTTAACTTTTATATAATGCAAATCCAATTAGATCCACTTTATTTGGTAAACAAAGCAAGTCTCTTATATAATATATTTACTAAAAGACAGAAATATTTACATTACAAACTGTATTGTAAACAAATCATATTAATATTTTCATATTAGTCAATAATATAATCACTGAAATTAATTTTAAAAAATAAATAAATATAAATTTACACACATTTACACAAGTAAATAAACAGAATGAATGATGGGTCAAAAATCTGCGGAAATCTGCGGAATTCTGCGCGCGCAGATTCCGTGTGGGGCCACTTATCAGGTGTCGCCACAGCGGAATGAAGCACCAACTATTCAAGTATATGTTTTGCGCAGCAGATGCTCTTCCAGCCGCAACCCAGTACAGGGAAACACCCATACACACTCACATTCAAACATACACACTCAAACACTACAGCCAATTTTGCTTACCCAATTCACATGTACTACGTCATTGGATTGTTGGGGGAAACTGGAGCTATACACACAGGTATACTTCTCATTTTATTATAACTGTTTTGAAATCAAGAACTAATAATCTCTGTAAATCATATAAAAGCAAACACTGACAGAAACAGAGTGAAACTAGAATTTACCCCTAAAACACGTGGCACTGTGGAAAATATAAAGAACCAAAATATGGAGGGAACTTTTTTTTTTTTTTTAAATCAACAACAATTTAAACATTTCTGAGCTCCACAAAATATAAAATTCAGCAATCATGGAATTGTAAAATCCTGGAGGGTCTCATAAAAAAAAAGAATAATAAAAAAATCATGTTTTGAGTTAAAAGAATAGCTTTATTTTTGTTTTCTACCAAGCGCTAGATTTCAAAAAAGGTTATCATTTGAGCACAGACCCCATTCTGATGCCATTGGAATATTAGCTTATAATAAGTGATGTGTAATAAGTCTGAAGGTGGGATTTTGCACTTTTTTTTTTCCCCCTCTAAGAGCCGTTTTGGCAATTTTGTCTCCTTGTTCATTTCCGGTGAAACCCAACATGTCATGGGATCCAGCATAAAGTTACATTATAAAACATTCTCTGTAATTGGTTCACTTTAATAATAAAAAAAGTCAACATCAACAGGGTACTCCAGTTTAAATGATTTAAAAAAACAACATTGTTGATCGACCATTATGGACAATCTACTTTAGGTATTTGATTGTCTTGCATTTCAAGGCTTTGACATGTTCAGTATTTCATAACCTTGTCCTTCACGTATATCAAGGCACAATTATGAAGAAATATGAAGCAGTTCCATAAACATGAACACAAACAGCTTTATAGAAGATATGGAATGTACCAGACAAGGCCTTGCTTTCAAAAGTTTAAAAGGATAACTCATGCAATCATTTAAATTCAACATCATATCACACTATGGATAAATACAATATAAAATTAGCACAAATTGTAACCTAATGATGATTATACTTCTATTGCATTGGTAAAACAATTGAGATAGAGAGGAAAAACGGTAGATGAACTGATGTATATTATGTGTGTATGTGTATTACTGTATGTTTCCCTACTAAAAATAAATAAAACTGGGTGACAGCGACGTACTTATCAATGTTTAATCTTGAATAATTCCCGAAATTTGGGTTTAAAAATATTTTGAATGTACTGACTAAAATTTTCATGTATTTATTTAAAAAATAAATAAATAAATAAAAATAGTAAAGAAATTTAATTAGGGCATCACAGTGGCACAACAGGAGGCACAATCGCCTTACAGCAAGGAGTTTACATGTTCTCCCCATGTTTGTGTGGGTTTCCTCCAGGTGCTCCGGTTTCCAACCGCAAGTCCAACGACATGCGATATAGGTGAATTGGGTAAGTTAAAATTGTCCATAGTGTATGTATGTGTATGTGAATGTATGTGTATGGATGTTTCCGAGTGATGGGTTGCAGCTGGAAGGGCATCTGCTGTGTAAAACATATGCGGATAAGTTGGCGGTTTATTCCGCTGTGGTGTTCAGACCAGGGGATTAAGGAGGGGAGAAGTCCTCCTCATTTATAGTGTTTATATAAACACGATTATCTTCATGATGATATAACAAATTGTGGGTCTGTGTATATGAAATTACGAACAACAAATGTAGCAGGGCATTAAAATACTTACTGTTTATTTCTTTGCAATTTAACTTTGTAAACTATAAAATCAAGGGTCTCCTCACGGTTTGAGTCTCATTTTGTGAGCCAACTGACAACAGTTGTTCGCTTCCCTCTTTTTCCCCTGCGCTGCCGGCCACGCCCACTCCTCCCTCTGCCCGCAGAGCTCCACGACCATCTCGGAGCATTTATTTGAAAAAATTCAAAAAACAGACTTGAGGTAGACTTGAACCGAAAGAGGGGGGGTTTATGGCCCTTTAAACAGTGGATTTAAGTAATGAAAAAGTGACTTCAAATTTGCATTAAGCAAAGTTATAGCGGGCATAACTATAAGTCTGGTTTAAGAAAATGGTATCAGATCAGTTTATCGTTTTAAATACTAAAAAAAAAAAGTGTCAATATCAATGACATTGCTGATACAAGTATCGGACTCAGAACAACCTTCATTTTCAGTGTCATGAGATTCTTTAGAAAACATCCTAACATGCCGATTTGCTGCTCTTGTAAGATTGTCATGAAGGCTGCACAATACGTGATATTGTTAAGTACCTTGCGAACAACATTTTTTACAATTTAACATTTCCCTAGAAAAATGCTTTTTTACTAGCTGTTTTTTAAATTCTTTATGTATGTAATGATATTAAAACAAACAGGTAAAAAATATTTATCAGATCTAATTCATTCCAATTCAGACTAAAAACTGTGTCAAAGTGCAAAGGTTTAGACTTTAAAACGCCTTTTCCCCTCATCTCTACTCGTGCCATAAGAATTTATTTTCCGCTCTGGGTTCCCCTTTGGGTTGCTCCATCCAAAAGCAGAACAGCAACAACTGAGGAGGTGGGGCTAAAGATAGTAAGGCCTCATATGATTGGTCAAATTTAGATAACCAATCTATAAAATAAATGTAATTCATCACACATCTGCGATACGTATATTGCATATACTATTATTGTCCATAGTACAACGAGTCAAAGCTTCACTTCCTGATTAAATGGCGCCAAATATCAACAGTAAAAACGTAATTTGCTGCAGAAGGAGAAGCTGTGTCAATCTTTTTCTTCATTTAATAAATGACTTTATTAATCAATCCTGACACGCAGTGAACGCGCAGTGGCGTTTAAAGGTGTAAGACACGGAGCACAGACGCTCTGGAGGTCATTAATATAATAACACAACTACTGAAACGGCAAGGCGTTTTAGAATGACCAAATCAACATTTCAGATGTTTTACGATGTGCTCAGCCTGCTGGTTTGTCCATTTACACACATTTTCATCATCACATAATCTCTTATAACAAAATCACATGACCTTTATTTAATGCCCATACTGCAATTTATGCGGGATAAGTGTTTCCATCGCAGTTTATGCACATCTTTTCTTATCGAATAAAAAGTTTATCCTATTTTTATGCACATTTTCAAAACTTATGCGCATCATGGCGCTTCCATCAACCAGTTTATGCACATATCCAAAATGCAAATAAAAATAGCTGGATGGAAACATAGCTAGTGATAGAGCCAATTCTGTAAATGGGAATGATTGGGAGGCCATGATCAGTAAGGGCCAATAGAGAGAAATTGGCCAGGACACCGAGGTTACACCACTACTCTTTACAAGAAGTACTATGGGATTTTTAATGACAGAATGTAATGGAAAGTTTAAAAACAGCATTGATCTCAGTCAAATCAACACTCGTTTAACTGAAAGCATCTTTGTTTAACAAAATGTATATTTATTTTATTTAGTAGGCAGACTAAGTCGTTTTTTACTGTGAATTTAACATGTCCACCTCGTTTACATCCTTTGTTGACATTTTGGACAAGTTTACTGAAACTGCAACAAAATCAACAACAAGCCTGCAACTGAGGGAAAACATTCGCAGATTGTTGGTGAATTTGAGCATCATCTGTTAGCAAATCTTCAGAAAGTGATGTCAAAACCTGGCGAGAACGATGAGAAATGTGGGTCAGCGTAATCAAAGATATTTTAAGTCTACAACGAAACAAATGACATTCAACTGCCCAGTGAATCAACTCCCCACACTATCTTCACATTACTCAGACATGACCCCTTCCCATCTGCTATACCAAAAAAATAAAACATAAAATAAAATTCACAAGGTCTAATAACCCACAGCTGCATTGCCATTCTGTGAATACGTGAGGAAGCAACAGGGGAAACACCCCTTGTTAATTTCACATCAGAAAAATGGCAGGCTATCGCAAGCATGGAAAAAAAAGGTGTTTTTTGTCGACCTTCTCCAGCTACATATCAAAAGATTAAATGCTGGAGTCTGGTCAACTGAGAAATGATCTTATAAGAGTGAAGACGCCCCCTCACAGCACACACTGAAGCTGCTGCTGCTGCCGCTAAATATTCTGAAGGCTAAAAAAAGAACAGGAGATTAAAAATACCAGGCAGGCACTGCAGCCTCGTCTGGAACAGCTGCAGCACTTGAATACAAACGAGCCTCAGCTTTCCCCCGGCATCACATGCACTGCACTCCTCCTCCTCCCCGGGCTTGTGGACCAGGCCGTACATTGCAGCCGCGCATCCACACGGAGCCCATTGCATCTGATACACCACATACTGCAGCTGCATGTCACACAATGGAAGACTCTTTAGAGGAGGATGACGCTGTAACAACGGAGTGCAGTTTTATATACTTCATCAATACAGTGCAATCTTCATTCAATGAAATAATACAATTTTATCAGTGTAGCGAGATTGTGTATATCTAAATTTTGCGCTGTGCTAAATATCGTCAATGACATACGCTATTTGGTTAAAAATGTGCTGCGTTTGCATGTTTAGATGAAATGATCCAATGACATCAGCATAGCAACACTTGTTACGTGACTTAAGACTTTTGTATTGTACTCACTGTCGTCAATGTAGGTTTTTATTTCAAAATTTCCAGCATTTGCATTAAAATTCTTTGCATGTTTAAACTGAATAATCAATTGCACTCACTGGCCACTTTATTAGGTACACCTTACTAGTACCGAGTTGGACCCATTTTGCCTTCAGAACTGCCTTAATCCTTTGTGGCATAGATTCAACAAACGACTGGAAATTTCCCTCAGAGATTTTGGTCCATACTGACATGACAGCATCACGTAGTTGCTGCAGATTTGTTGGCTGCACATCTTTGTCAGATACAAATCTCCCATTCCACCACATTCCGAAGGTGCTCTATTGGATTGAGACCTGGTGAATGTGGAGGCCATTTGAGTACAGTGAACTCATTGTCATGTTCAAGAAACCAGTCTGAGATGATTCACGCTTTATGGTGCGTTATCCTGATGGAAATTATTTGCATGTTTATATTAAAGGATCAATTATATTAGCATAGCTACACTAATTTTTTGAACTTCCCCAATTTTGTCAAAATTATATCAGCATAGCTAAACGATTTTACATACCTGATTGTTGAATTGCGCCAATTGTCATCAATATAGGTGATTTCAAAAATTCCAACATTTTTCTGCTTGCACTTTTAGATTAAATGATCCAATTATGACCATAGCTACACATGATTATGTAAACCTGATTGTTGTATTGTCAGACATAATGTAGAATTTTATTTAAAATCTCTTAACATTCAGTCATTTTTCTTTCGGCTTAGTCCCTTTATTAACCTGGGGTCACCACAGCGGAATGAACCGCCAACTTATCCAGCAATTGTTTTACACAGCGGATGCCCTTCCAGCCGCAACCCATCACTGGGAAACATCCACACATTCTCATTCAATTTAGCTTACCGACAAGTACTACGGACAATTTAGTTTACCTAATTCACCTATACCACATGTCTTTGGACTTGTGGGGGAAACCGGAGCACCTGGAGGAAACCCACGTGAACACGGGGAGAACATGCAAACACCACACACTAAAATGCCAACTGACCCAGCTGAGGCTCGGACCGGCGACCTTCTTGCTGTGAGGCGACAGCACTACCTACTGCGCCACCGTGTCGCCCAATGTCTAACATATGCAGTGAAATTTGTTGTACATTTAGATTAAATAATCTAATTATAATCAGCATAGCAACACAATTATATATACCTGATTGTTGCATTGTCCTAATTGTCAATGTAGGGCATTGAAAATTTTCCAACATTTGCTGCTAAATTTTGCGCGCTTCTTAAATGATCCAATTCTGACCATAGCTACACATGATACCCGATTTTTGCACTGCACCAACTGTTATTCCATATTGTAGGATTTTTTATGTCGCATTTTTTGCACATTTAGATTTAATAATCCAATTGTAATCAGAACTGCTACACATTAGGTATACCTGATCATTGCATTGCAGTAATTGTCATGGAATAAGTAGGTTTTAGTCAAATTTGCTGCCAAATTCTTTCAATGCTTACATTAAATCATCCAATTATAATGGTTTACACATGATTATATACAGTATGCCTAATTGTTGCATTGCACAAATTGTCAATGTAATTTAGCCAAAAAATTCCAACATTTGCTGTTGTATTCTTTGAACTTTTAGAATAAATGATCCAATTATGACCATAGCTACACATGATTATGTAAACCTGATTGTTGTGTTGGACCAATTGTCATCCATAATGTAGAATTTATTTATTTTTTTAAATCCAACATAAACTGTCTTATTGCACGTTTAGATTGAATAATCCAATTATAATTGGCACTGTTACACATTAGGTATACCCTATTACTGCATTGTACTAATTGTCATTGATAAAAATGACAAAAATCAT
>CAIGQQ010031327.1:0-14299 GCA_903798035.1 Danio albolineatus | reverse complement strand
ATATATATATATATATATATATATATATATATATATGATTGTTGCATTGTGCCAACTGTGGTCAATGTAGGTTTTATTTTAAATTCTCCAACATTTTTTTTAGATTAAATGATCCAAATCGGTCCATAGATACAGATACCTGATTTTTGTATTGCACCAATTGTCATCGATAACGTAGGATTTTATAAAAACATCCAAGATATGCTGTCATATTTATTGCACGTTTAGATTAAATAATCCCATTATAATTAGCATGTGACAAACGACTGCTGCTGCTTGTGAAAGTTGAAATCGTTTGATCTTCACACGGCTACTAAACATTCAGTGCTGCAAAAGATTAGAATGTATAACAGTTCCGCGCGTCTGTAAACAATGGAAATCTAAGATATTGTCTCATCATGCAAGTTCGTAAGTCACTCTCTGAGCGTTCGCTACACACACATAATATTGCACATCTGCTGCATGAATGTACACCACGCTGCATTTTCAATAAAAGAGATTTCAGTTTTGAAGCTTATCGAATCTTAAATTTAATACATAATTATAGTTTTCATTGTTTTAGGAAAGGGCTGCGATTAATTTTTGAACTATAATCAGAAAGCTAATTATGTATAATGTATTATTTTTAATTAGTGTTTAATTTGTATTTTTGCATCACAAGAAGCTCTTCAGCTCTGTAGCTGAATGTGACAATACACCTCAGCCTGTTCAAAATAAACAGAAAATGCAAGTACTGGAAATTTGTTAATATTCCTGTTGTACCGTACAGGTACCAAACCGTAACACCAAAACTGTGGTACATACCAACCAGTGACTCTAGTGTAACGTTACACCGCTATGAAGCTAACCTTTTTTTTTTTTTTTTTTTTTTACATTATTATAATGCTTTATAAAATATGCTGCAATGACAACTAAATAAATAGGTATATATATACACTGTGAACAAAATCCGTAATTTTACGGTTTATTTTCGGCAGCTGGGGTTCCGGGAAAAAAAAACGTAAAATAACGGCCAATTAATTACAGAAATATGCCGTAAAATAACGGATATTAAATTACAGAAATTTCCCCTAATTTAAATTTCTGGTACATTTTTGTAATTTGATATCCACTATTTTGCAGTAAATGTATGTAATTTAATAGCTGTTATTTTACGCTTTTTTTACGCTCAATTCTTATGTTATTATAACCTTTCATTACATTTTACTGTACTTTGATGGCAAACAAAAGAAAAGTGGATCATGAAAACTGGATTTTAACTCTGTGAATTCACTTTTATGAAGGTACATGGAAAACCAATGCATCTCATCTGTTAAAAACCTTCTTTAAATAGAATGAATAGAATGTTCAAATACATTACATACAAAAGGCCCCCTGTATCTCAGGTGGTTGATATTTGGCCCTCAAGGCCACTGAAGTTGAAAACCTCGCCAATAAATGGTCAAATTATTAGCTTAGCTACAGATGATTACATATGTCTGATTGTTGCATTGCACTGTCACCAATGTAGCTTATTTATTTCCAAACATCTGGAAAAAAAATTCACATTTAGATTAAATGATTCAATTATGACCATAGCTAAATATAATTATGTATACAGGATCGATGCATCTTGCCAATTGTCATCTATAGACTTTTATTAAAATGTCCAACATATGCTGCCATATTCTTAACACGTTTAAACGATCCAATTACATCAGCATAGCCACAAATTTTCACAATGAGTAAACAACAAGCAGACATTGCAATTCTCCACCAAGTTTCTCGATCTGAAACCTGGAAAACTTTGAGAAAAACAAAAGTGCCATCCCTCACTGCCCTTGGATGTTCCCATGTTTGCAGTGTTATGTAATAGCACACCCCTCGCCGTCCGCAGACCGGGATCCTCCCTCCTCATTGGATGCCGCAGTAGAGGATTCAAAGTGTCTCCTGGGCCCCCACTCCCAGTAACATGCTTCTTTAAATAGCATGGGGTGCCACGTGCCTCTCTCTCGACGGCTTTATTTGCTTCACATCAGCACAGCGCTGTTCAAAAGGACGGTTTTAAAACCGGCTGCTCTAAAAATAGAGCGAGATGCATTTATTTTTCCCTGAGGCAAGATATTTTCAGAAAGAGGGAGAACTGTGTGAATGTCTTCTGCGATGGAGTGTGCAGTACAGTAGCACTACGCAGCAATTCATAAATATCTATTAATGAAGCATTCAGGACATTGTGCAACTGTTTAATTAGAGGAGAGCAAAGGCATGTTAAGGTGGTGAAATACGGCATATGTAATTATGTCACGTTGATGTGATGAAATGCGTATGAGCGAGTACATGTAATACGCACGATCCAGTATTTTTGACTCAAATTCTCAGTAAATGACACTCAACTGTACTGTGTGAATTCCTTGGAATATAGATGAATCAGCGCGGATGTGAATGGGCTGAATAAAAGCTACATTTCATGTTTAGGAATTAAGAAATATATTTAAATTTAAAAGTGGTTTTTATATTACTTATAATTAAATATTTGTATATTTATGTAAGTATTTAGCTGTGTAGAAGCACCAGAGAGGGAGGGGAAAAAAAAAAAAAAAAAAGAGACAGCAAGAATTGTGCACATGGTTTCGTGTAGTCAAAGGAGGAAATGACGATAGAAAAAGACCTCTAAGTGGAGGGAGATAATATGCAAAAGGAGGAGACGAGGCACGTGTTACCGAGGGTGCTCTTCATGAGATGTAAATACACACGAGAACTCGATGTCCAATTGCAGTTCTCATTCAGTCAACCAATTACATCCAACCACTCCCTTCAGCCAACAAACGTCTTCATTCACAAAAGCTGACACAAACAGACATGCCTAGAATAATGGCAGAGAATTGAGAAGATTATCAGGAAAAAATCCCATGTATTAAGATAGGATCCGTAAAGCAAAAAATTAAAAAATACATACAACAAAACAATACTTTGTTTTAGGAATGGGCCGGTATAAGATTCTGAAATAAAAATATCACGGTTTCACGGTATGACGGTATTGTGTTTACTGCTCTAAAATATATTCTTTTTAAATGTCTGGCTAAAAAACAAAACCTTTTGAACCTTTCAACTAGGGCTGTAACGATACGCGATATGAAACCGAAATCGCGACACTAAGATCCACGATCCTGTGTCGCGATGTGATAAGGAAGAATCGCGACACACCCGTGACTAACTTTTCAATCATGTAACGCCTTCCTGCAAAAGTTGAGCTAGTTGAAGAAGAACGTGAGGAAACATAGCACCTAACCCAGAGATTGCGGACCCTCCCTCTTCATATAAGTCAGCAGTATAGCAACATTTCGGCTACCCAGTGGAGATAAAGGATGGCAATTGCATGATCGACAAGACCCACACAATATGCCGTAAGTGCTTTAGTGACAGGCAACACAACCAACATACAGATGATACGTAAAGTACACACAGAATACGTAAAGAGGCTGTGATAGTTTGGAAGATCAGCATATTAAAAGTTCCCGTGACAACAGACAACGAAACATTGCCAATGCTGTCGAAGCGGCCGTTTTTTTTACCGCATATAAGATGCTTTGCTCACACTGTTAATCTGGCTGCACAGAGAGGGATGGGCGTTCACCAGATGTCCCGACTTTAATATGGGCTTCTCTGAAACTATGAATAGGCTATTTAACTTTAATTTTATTTAGGCTATTTTATTTAGGCCTACCAAACCAACACAATCTCACGGCAACTTGTGTTTTGGCGCTGAAGCATATAGCGCGCTTGTTTTGAAGCGCATCACCGCAAAGGTTATTCGTTATTCTTTTTTATCTAGTAGTTAAATGACCAACCAAAACTACATCAAAATTAAGATAAAATTTATACCTAACGAAATTCGTTTCAAAAATATATTTTTTTCCAAGAAAAATGTATGAATTATATTTTTGTTTGTGCCTGTCCAACTGTGCGGTGAAAATTTGTTCCGCTCCGGGGAAAATAAGAATTTAATAGTTCACAGCAGAAAGGGCACAGTCCGTGCGGGCTTTCTCCATCTTCTCAATTGTGTTGGGCACAGCTAGGTTCAGTTTGGAGGCATTTTGACGCCAGTGTCCATTCCGTGTCAATGAAATGGAAAGTTAGCGACATGTAAAGTGCCATATTTGTACTCGACCACATCTGTTGTAAGTGAAAAATACTCGACTGTGGTGGAATTGGGCTGTTGCAGCTCACCACGGATACGTTTGTAGGCTCGTAGAATAGCTGTTTTGGAGAAATATGTACGTCCGGACAATTCATTATAGCTGTCGGGTGTGGTTACGAGGTCTCCGAAAGAAAAAAAAAGTATTGAAAGACACTATTTTTTTCGCAGAGATTCTTGGTTACTGCATCAGTGCATTTGTTCCACCTCACATTGTCCCTCCTATATTTTGTGCATCGCTTAAATGCATCACTAATTGATGGCTGCACCTGTTCGTCTGACTTCTGCGCTCGATTTTTCATTTGTCAGGCAAAGTTTACATCTCTTAAATGTAAGAGAACTTAATTGAAAAAGAATTTTCAACATGCTCGAATCATCTCCACAATAGAGTTTAGTTCTGTTTGTTTTTCAACAGTATTTTGTTACAAAAAAACAGAAGGGTTATAGCTTTGGGTATTTATTTATTTTATATTTGGCTATTTATAGTTAATAATTTGCATGGTTAATCTTGTTCTTTGGTGTTCAGTTTATAAAGATTTTTCAAATGTTATTTGATAAAAAATATTGTTTAAAAAAAAAAAAAGTTTCCCACCCCTCACGAAAAAAAATCGTGATACGAATCGAATCGTGGGTCAAAAATCGTGATACGAACCGAATCGTGGGTTTGGTGTATCGTTACAGCCCTACTTTCAACACAATATATATGTTTTGGGGAAACATATAAAATATTTTGGGACAGTAAACATGTCAGGCTAAACAATTCAAGTCAATCATTGACTTCTGCGTTCTTCATTTGTTTCAAAAACACAGATGTCTTTACAATTTACACCTAAAAACAAAAAAAAAGGAAATAAAAAAATATTTCTTTTATTTAACACATACTTTAGGAATGGTATAGAAGAAAATTTTGGCAGTATGAAAACCTTGATTTTTCCAAAGCACGGTATACCTTGAAATCGTCCCATGCCTACTTTGTTTATAGTAAGTGTGCTTATTATAAAGCTGTGGAATATAATCTTTAACAATGCTGATGAGAACGGCTCTGAACTGAGGCAACAAATTACAAAGTGAAAATTTTAAGTAAATGGGACTATTATATATAATGTTTAAAAAATATTTTATAGTAAATGAAGTACCACATATTATAAAAGTCATATATCCTCCTTGGTAAGAAAAATGCATGTACGGTTTTTTTTTTTTTGTTTGTTTGTTTTTTTTTTTTAAGATTTAGAGAATAAAAAAAAGATTGTGATAAACGTGATAAAGAAATAAAAGTGCCTGCCCCTCACAGTGATGTCACTTGCAGAGGAAGCAGAAGTGACATAGTGCAAGCCTGAGAAAGCAAGTGCAAATCTGCAGCCAGACAATATTGATGAGCATTGATAAAGATCTAAATGTGAAAAGCCCACGTCATCTTTGCCTACAGGGCTAAGTCTTAAACAATTTATGGTGTTGAAGTGAACCAGACGGGATTTAACCTTCGTCATTGATAAACCTGAATGTGTTTTTTTCCATTATGTAAATGTTCTTTTACCAGTCCTGATTCCAAATTAACAAAATTCAGTGTAGTTGTGTGGCAGAAAAGAAAAGAATCAGTGAAAGTTGCTGCTCCCTAAATCAAGTTTTATACACTATAAAATAGAGCAATAAATAACATTGCTGGTAGTAATACAATTTTAAAATCGCTGTGATGAGGTTTTCTTTCCCAAATCGGGGATGAACAAAAAAATGAATTCTGGCATTCTCAAGCAGCGTTAGGTCTTTCGCTATATCCACAATTTTGCAATGGATATAGCTATTGGCAAGAAGATTTTTTACACCTTTTTTCTTTAACTGAACGTTAAATAAATTCACAATGCATGCAAGAGTGTTATAATTATGTAATTTTTTCCTTACCAACTGTTTGTATCTGGTGTTTTAGGAGTAAAACAATGGCAAATGCAAAAGTCACATCACTGTTTTGTGAATATTTTCACTTTCAACCAATCGAAAAGACAATTTAGGTGAACCAAACTGTTCCTGTGACGCATAACACACCAATCTAGAATGTCATCTCGCTGTCATCCAGCTATTAAAGCACAGCTGCCACACAAACATCACATTGCAGAGCAACATCTACAAGTACAGCTGAAGCCGACAGTTGAGGCTAAACTATCAATCACACCAAACACACTTTTCTGTTCTGAAAACAGGACGAAACCTGCAACAAATGATGAAAATGAAGTGTGTTGTGCTGAATCAGCTGCGTATTGTGCTTAAGTGTTGCTGTTGATACTGTTATAATTGTAATATTTAATAATATCGTGATATTTAAGATTAGTGAAGTCATATAGCTCCAGATAACTCGAAACAGCAACCACTAGTCCTTCATCTTTAAAAGTTTCTGTAGCAGTCTTGACAACTATAAACAGCTGTCACCTCAACTATAAACTTGACTCTGCTTTCATTTGATAGGAGAATGAAAAAATACACAACTGACATGCCCTTTTCAAGCGTTTTTTCTTTTTGTTTTTTCAACTGCAGGCTCACAGAGCGCAACAGCAAAAAAGCAAGGCCCAGCAGGACACATAAGCGAGCTCACGGCTGTTAATAAATAATTAAAAATAGCCGCATCTCAATGCAAAAAGCACATTTAGTGTGATCAGCCCTTTCCTGCAGAAGTAGCTCATACTTAAAACTCATTCAAGGAAGAAAGAGGCGGCAGGAAATAGTGAACAATTTTTATTCATAATAGTCACTGCTAGCTAGCTGACCAATCACAGCTCTATTTAAATATCTTTTTAATAGTTGTGCATCAAGGGTATGCAAGAGGTACGCCGGACTTGTCACAGGCATTTGACGTAAAAGTATAAATCAGCATTTAGAAGCATCTAAATCTTTAAGTACAGTTATTTTAGCTTTTGTTACATAGCCTAGTGAAGGAAATCTGGAATAAAATCAGCATTTTTAAATGATGTTAAAACTAAAAAACAAAATAACTGTATTTATTTAATTAAAAAAATATTGAAATGAAAATTCAAAACTTGTGATTTTTTTTGTAATTAATTACCAATTTAATTGAAAGCATCAGTCAGACATAATTAATTCACAAATGACACCTGACAATTATCATTTAAGCAGCGATCTCAATCTTAAGCCAAATTTATACATCAGTTTTTATCCTATATCAACTTCTACGATATATTTTATTCATGAAGACATGAACTTTGTTTTGAAGCAATAAAAAAATGCATGATTTTCATCATTATAAACATTAAATTAAACTACTTTTAATTTTTTTAACTAGTTACTAAGTCTTATTTTAAATTGTAAAAACAAAATTGGTAAATTTTAAATGGATAGCTAAAAACTAAACATTTAACAAGGTATTGTTTTACTAAAGATTAATATATTACAAAGATAACATCTGTTGCTAAAAAGGTTTGAAAGCAAGCAGATCTGACAAACAGCAGGTATTCTGAAAATATTTAGCCAATATGGACTGGCCTTTAAAGTTGTACAGAGAGAAGCACTCTTTAATACTGGTCTAAAACAAACTACTCACACTTTTGCATCAGTCCTAAACAAGAACGTTTTCACAAATGACGTTTATCTATGATAAA
The DNA here is from genome assembly GCA_903798035.1 of Danio albolineatus. Taxonomy (NCBI): domain Eukaryota; kingdom Metazoa; phylum Chordata; class Actinopteri; order Cypriniformes; family Danionidae; genus Danio; species Danio albolineatus. The sequence continues at coordinate 6,523 of CAIGQQ010031327.1, read as the reverse complement.
GGATCGAAATGTGCCTGGTCAAACAATTAACAACAAACAACAGAAGCCATTAGATAAGATATTAACTTAGGGTGAAAATCTGCAATGGAAATTACGTTGATAAGGTGACTGGTCTAAACTGGTCTAAAGATGATGGACTTTTGGAACTCCACACATGATGAGGCCATGGTCAAAAGTCTACCAATATAGGGCAAAAAGACTACAGTGTGAAGATCACTCTCCTTCCTGAGCAAAAAAAGCAATGGTAGCTGGTTAACATCATTCACCTTTTGTCATTAGTACAAATCAGCTAACATCTATATGCAATGAGGAACTTGATTTTGTGTATGTATGATCTTCTCCATATTTACATCAAACCATCTACAGAGACACCAGATTAAATTAAGTAAAATTAAATTAAAATAAAAAAACACACCTTTATTTGCTACTTGATGCTGCAAGCCAGGGCTATAAAGTGTTTTTTTAATTTTTTCCGGTCCAATTAATTTTTTAAGAGACAACAATGCGTTATAAGCAAAAGCAACAAAACAATTCGACCACATACAAGGCCAAAATATTTCCACAACAAATCACCTATTCCCATCACAAAAAACTTTTATTAGATGAATTTGCTGTACAATGATAAATGTCACATCAATTAAGAAATTGCCATATTCAAAACCAACCCCAAAAACAGCAGAAATCATGATTCGGGGTTTGTGAATATTCAATCGCAAAAAAAATATTTTATTTGCTACACGTACTCATAAATAGGCAAGGCTTGAGGCGTTTTCATCATCTGCAGACTCTCAATACCTGAGTTTCCTAGAAAAGACACTTTGCAATAATTTTACAATTTATGTAAGAGAAGTTATCATATCTTTTTTACACAAATACTCAGAACAAAACCCACCAAATTAGTCAAATAAAATGGCTAAAAAAATTTAAAAAAAGTGTAATAAACAAATAAACACTTTCAGGGAAACAGGGTTTGCCATTTCAGGGAATAATTACAATTATTATACCATTTCTTTTACATTTTAAGAGTAATAAAATGGAATTTAGAAAAAATGTACAACCTACTTCTCTGGTATGGTGAACAAATTACATTTTAGTTAACCATAAAAAATAAGGGAAAAAAAATGTAAAAATATAAATAAAAAGAAAAAAAAATTCAACAAGACTACATATAGAAGGTGCAATTTTTTTGCTAGAGCGAGGAGAACAAGCTCTGAGTGCTTATAAGTGGCTGCTACAGAGTTGTTTTTGTGCGCTTGGTTTAATGTGATTCTCTGATTTGTGGAGATTTCTTTGCAGAACATGGTAATGTACTCAATTTTTAAAATGCTCAAATCACACCTATTGCACTCAAATCCTTCTCAGTCATTCCTAGAAAGTCCTCCAAGCACAATATATGACATAAACGTTGTAATAAATTGAATTTAAAAAATAAAGTTTCATTTTAAACTAAAAAGTAAACTGGCACAAACCTGCTATTTTGACTTAATGTTGTCTTTACCACACAGCATTTAACCTTAAATTACAGATTTTCACACACTGCAAAATGGGGTTAGCAACTCTTCTTTAAAAAGGTGAGTAAACCAGTTGCCTTAAAATCAACAAATTCACTATACTTTAAAAGGCGAGTAAATCCATTGTAACTTGCAATGGTTATGTTGACTTAACTTATTTCTATAATAAAGCACACTAGGGCTGCACAATATATTGTTTAGCATCAATATAGCAATGTGCGCACCCACAATAGAACAGAAGCCACAGAATTGCATTTAATTAGTGTATTTATACAGAATATATATAATTTATGAAACAACAACCACAAAAAAAAAAACGTACTTAAAATTTTTGTCTTGTTTTTTTTCTCCAAAATCAACATTTCATAGCAAAAACAAGATTATTTTACTAGGCAGATAGTTTCACTTGTTTTAAGGAAATACTCTTAATTTTGACTTCATTTCTTTATTAACTCTTAGTTTCTTCTGAAGTTGAAAACAAAATAACATATACACTAAGATTTTTTTAGATATTTGGACTAGAAATGACAATGCAAAAAAATGCTTTTCTTACCTTTCTTTGTGATTATTCGATTTCTGTAGCTGAACAATGTTAGACTACACAGAAACCAATGAAATAGTGCTGGTCAAACTATTCTGTGTACCTGCATTTATATCGCAATATTTAAAATCGCTGAGAAAAAAAAAAATGCAATATCAGATTTTTCCAATGTCGCGCAGGCCTAATGCACATAATTAATTTACTTAATAACTGAGGCAATGGTTTAACTCATTTTATTAAGTAAAGCAATCTAATCGCTTTTACAGTCCTTGCAGATTAAACTGAAATCTCATTAAATGTGAACTGAGTAAAGTTGGTTTTATATTCACACATTGGTTCAGCGACAGCTTAAGACATGCTCCCTATATTGTTTACCATAGTACTTTGAATATTAGATCTGAAATCACATGCAAGTATAATTTTAAAACAACATTAGCACTATTTATTTGACTGTGTACAATGGTGTACTTTGACGGTCGTTGGCTGCTAATATGATTGAACTATTTAGAATTTGCAAAGAACAATTTTCTGAAATAATCTTATTAAGGAGACAGTCCTAATGTCTGAATATAAAACCAACTCTACCTCAAATTAGATGAGAGGTTCATGGAGGGCAATTCAAACACTCTGTTGTCTCTCCACTGCATGCTGAAGCAAGCACAGAAGCAGCAGAGGACCCGGAAATAGTATTATCGGGAGATGGACAAGTCAAGCGGATTAGAAGAGTATCAATGGAAGTCATGTGCCAAAAGTTTAAGAAAGCAAAAACTCCAGCCCTTATCATGTCTGACTAAAAACTGTTACCATATCGACACACAGTAACTGACTTTCCTGAACAGTGAAAGTGTCCGTGACCTCTGTCAGTGCAGTGCTTTACTAACCTGCCCATTTGCCGAGACTGCTCGCCCTCATCAGATTTCCATTGCCCAAAATCCACACTCGAATCCCGTTGATCAGACACCACAGAGAGCTCACCGACACCCACAGCACGGTCACAGCCCCGACCCAGAACAGCGCATCTGCCAGCGGCTCCATGACAGCAGAATCAATGTGCTTTTGTGTGTCACACACGAATAATCAACTGTTTCCACAGATTCTGCACAAATACAAGTAGCCGGGATGCTACACGCTGTCGGCTCGTCGGTGTGCAGGATTCAAGCACATCCGCTTCCTTGTTGATTACGTACTGCTCCATCGCTCTGCAGACCGCTTTCTGATTGGATGTAAGTTCTGCGTGTTCATCAGCAGGTTTCCGCCCACTCGGATCCCGAGCTTCAAGGTGTGTAGTGAGAGAGATGTGGACGATTTGAATGGTTGGTCTTTTGAAAGGTAACTATATAATATAATTGTCAGGAATATGGGTTTTACGGAAACAATTACATACAGACTTAGATATTTACCGTTTGTGAATTCGTTTCAGTAACTGTCAGTATGTCATAATGTCACTGAAATGAACGGCAAGTACAAAACTGTACATTTTGAAAGAAGGCTAACAAAAGTATTACCTTGAACTGCCTGTCTTATTTGCTAACAATTTCAATAATTATCCCCTTGTTAATATAAGGTAGCTAGTTAAAAGTGAAAAAGATATGAAAATGAAACGTTAATTTACTCGCCCTCAAGACCAGAAGGCATCTAAGAGAACAATATGACTTTCTAATTCCTCATTAAAGATGTTTTTAGCTGAAACTGGTTCATGTTTCATAAAATTCGAGTCAAATGACACATAAAGAGTAAAACACACACACACACACACACACACACACATAGAGGCAAAACAAAGTTAAAGCCCTTATCTCCTGATATGAGGTAAGGTCTTATGAAACAAAATGATTGGTCTGTGCAAGAAACTGCACATTATTTATTATAATTTTTTTTTGCAATAAAGCATGTTCAGGCGGTTTGGAGCTTGAGCATCTTGTCGCATAATTATATTTGACACTTTATCACAATCTTGTGTTCATATTCTTCTATACATCTTCATAACACAAACATGCTCTTAAGTAGGCCTACATCATGAATCCAAGATACCCCTTTGACCAGTGATTGATTGATATACCACAAATATATATAAAAAAGTAGATTCTCATATTTAGAAGATCATTTTTTTATCAGTCACTCACTGTGCCTGAATTAAATCAATATTTAATGCTAAAAAGTTTAACGAATATAAAATTGACAAGTGCAAAATTCAAAAGTGCATCTTTATTTGAAATAGAGGATATATAATATATAAATAAGGACATCATATCAAACTGCAAAGCTACCAATTACTGACATATTTGTTTTGAAATAGCTCATACTAATTAGTAAACAGAGAAAAGAAGATATTGATGATTAAGAAAACATGATTAATAATAATTATTCCCTTGTTAATATAAGGTAGCTAGTTAAAAGTTAAAAAGTGAAGAAAATTAAACATTAATTTACTCGCCCTTTAAGACGAGAAGACATCCAAGAAAACAATATGACTTCTGATTCTCCAGTCGAACATTAAAGTTGTTTTTGGCTGAAACTGGTTCATGATTCATAAAATTTAAGTCAATGTCCTTCTTTTTAGAGAGTAAAAAAAAACATATACAGGCAAAACAGAGTTAATGCCCTTGTCTCCTGATGTTGTTTTGAGGATACTTGAGGTAAGGTCTCATGAAACAAAATGATTGGTGTGCAAAAAGCTAAACATTTTTAATTAAATCATTGTTACCTGGCTTTAATCCACAACCTCTGCAAATGAGCATGGATAGAACGTTTGGAGCTTGAGCATCTTGTCGCGTAATGATGTTTTACACTGTATCACAATCTTCAGTTCATATTCTCCTATTCATCTTCATCTTTAACACAAAAATCCTCTACGTCATAAAACCAACACATGTATATGACAGGTGATTGATTCAAATACCACAAATATATATTAAAATTATATTGTCATATTTAGAAGACAATTTAAAAAATCATAACCAGTTTACTGTAACATACCATAACACACTCACTTAAAGGTTTTCACTCACAAGCTGACAAATTAAGCATTTAATTGTAGTAATATTGTTACCAGTTACATGATCTATCCAACACTTGTAGAAGGGCAAAAATAAATACATAAATAAATAGTAAATGCATGAAGCAAGCTGTCGTGAATATGAAGCTGCAGCTAACCCAGAAGTCAATGTAACAAATGTTCAATGAAAACAAACTCGAGATAGGGATCTAAAATTATTGTGGATTTAGAAAAGATATTTATATTCAAATTTCAAAAGCCTAACGACAGTGTTAGTTGTTTCCTCACTGTCTGAAATACCAATGTTTTGAGATTTTATTGTTGCAATTGGTATTTAATTTGTAACTTATGTAATTTATAGTTTTTTTTATAATTATTTTTAATAGAGTGGGTGAGAAAAAGGAAATTGTGATAATAAAAGGAGGAATATGTTTTAGCAACTGTAATGTATTTATTGAGTCTTCCTGCACTATCAATATTAACATATTCGTATTCAGCTCATACATACTGCTGTGCTCATATTACTACAGTTTCTGTCTTATTTTTCTTGCTTTTTTATCAGCCACTGTGCCTGCATTAAATCACAATGTTTAATGCTAAAAAGTAAAAGTTTAAAGAATGTAAGAAAAAATCAACAGTGCATCTTCATTTGAAATAGAGAATATATAATATATAAATAAAGACAGAATCTATAAAAATGCAAAGCTACCAGTTACTGATATATTTGTTTTGAAATAGCTTTTACTAATTAGTAAGCACCATAAAGAAAAAAAATAGCAAAAGACATTGAAGATTAAGAAAACAAGGGACAAATTTGACTCATTATACAAAAAAAAGTTAGTTTAAGATCCTTGAAAATTAATAGACACACCTAAAACACACAAAATGCAATGTGGAGTTCCATTTATATAAAAATACAGACAGTTACTTTTATTAGACGAGCTGAAAGTTATTAGACCAGGAAAAAGAAGGCACTATTTTTTAACCATATGGCATCTACACACACAAAAAAAAATGTTTATAAGACATTTAGAGGATGGAACAAATTGTTTGTCTGGTATATGTTCATCAAAATTTTACTACACATATACTGATGAATAGCTTTAATTTTTTTAATATAAATGTCTGATTTAAGTGTTCTTGTCAAGCCTTCATTTTTGTTATGTCGCAATCAACATTTTAAAACCACACATAATTCTGGCTATTAAGAAACATTAAATATGAAACATGATATATTTGACTAAATTATTCATATCAGACAGAAAGGGCACAGCTACGACCACATTTAGTCCGTTAAAATTGATTTATAATTTTAAAAAGCATTTATTTAAATATACAGACAATAGAATAATATTCACATCATTACACACTAAGAGAAATCATTTATAAGCAAAATGTTGGCAATCTGACAGTCACTGAATTGTGAATGGTGTGTTTGTGTGTGTGTGTGTGTGTGTGTGTGTGTGTGTGTGTGTG
>CAIGQQ010031326.1:14399-40056 GCA_903798035.1 Danio albolineatus | reverse complement strand
CACTGGTCAAAACATCAAGTTTACTCATTTTGTTTAAAAAAAAAAAAACCCAATTTAAATGAATTGTAATTGTATTTTCAATAAGAAACTGATTTTTAGTGACTGTTATAATTTTTTAAAACGTAAAATATTATTGAAGGAAGCTGGAGAGCCAAGTATAAATTATATAGATTAGACAAATATGTTATTGCTGTATTATTAAATGTTTAGCTTTTTTTTTTTCCCTTTTTTTTTTTTTTTAAAGTGTATTAAGTAGGCATGGGCCGGTATAAGATTCTAATGGTATGATAACCTTGGATAAAAATATCACGGTTTCAGAGTATAACGATTACTGCTCTAAAATATATTCTTTTTACATGTCTGGGTAAAAAAATCTGAACTTTTTTCCACTATGAACACATTGGCTGCATCCGAAATCACATACTTCCATACTATATGGTACACTAAAAACAGTATGCGAGCCGATAAGTATGTCCGAATTCACATAATTCGAAAAACAGTATGCGAGAAGTGACTTACCCGGATGACTTACTACTTCCGGTAAGATTCTGAAGTGCGCATCCAATGGATGGGAATGCTATCCGATCATGCACCCCAAAAGAATTAATGAATCGGAATGAAGCGGGTATGTCACATGATGATGACTAAATGGCATCCGTAGTACGTCCAAGCTCATTCATAATACTCACATTCATACTGTATAGGACGTACTTTTCTATCAGTCGAGTAGCAAATTCAGATGAATTATCTGCCGAGTAGTTGGCAATTTCGGACGCAGCTGATATATTTTATTTGAAAAACATTAAAGATATCTTGGAACAGTAAAGATGTTGGGCTAAATCAGGCATGTCCACACTCGGTCCTGGAGGGCCAGTGTCCTGCATATTTTAGCTCCAACTTGACTCAACACACCTGCAAGGATGTTTCTAGAAAGCCTACTAAGAGCTTGATTAGCAAGCCCAGGTGTGTCTGATTGCGGTTGGAACTAAACTTTGCAGGACACCGGCCCTCCAGGACCAAGTTTGGACACCCCTGGGCTAAATAATTCAAATGAATCATTAGTAAATAAAATCTTCTTTAGTTTAAAAAAAACCACATATTTCTTTACCATTTAAAACAGGACCTTTGGATATCTTTTCTGCTGGACATACTGTTGTCCTAAAATTATTTTTTTTTATTTTTTTGTCTTACACATAGCTTGAGAACGGTATAACAGAGAATTATGTCGGTTTTAAAACCTTGACTTTTCCAAACCGCGGTAATACCTTGAAAAGTTATTGTCCCATGCCTAGTATTAAGTTATTTTGAGTTTACATTATTGTTGTTTTTTTTTGTTTGTTTTTTTGCTAAACTGGAAATTTGAATATTTGACAATTTGTATGACAATGTTGAAAATAAAAATTGCTGTTTGAAAAAAATATGTAAAAGTATTAAATTACTCAAAGTTTGGAATGATCAAGCTGTTCAGCAATAACTAGAGCCAGACAGAATTTGAGGATATTTTTTTGCCATTTCTGCACAGAATTATGTAAAACAAAAATTACTTTTACTGAATGTTTACAGTGCAAATCCAATAAGATCCACTTATTTGGTAAATAAAGCAAGTCTCTCAAAATAATTTATCTACTAATAGACAAAAAAATATATAATTTACAAACTATATTATAAATAAATCGTATGAACATTTCTTATCAGTCAATAATATTACTGAAATTAATTTCAAAACTAAATAAATATAAGTGATGGGCTAAAAATCTGCGTGCACAGATTCTGTGTGGGCTTTGCAAAAACTAAGCAACAATCTTGACATGAAAGGCCAGTCATGTCACTACGTAAAGAACCAATTCATCTTCTGAAATAAACAAACCTTTAAATCAACTACAATAATCACATTTAATGATTAATGAACTTACCTGTCTACCATCCTGGGCAATACCAACCTGGTCATCTACAAATTTACAAAAAAAACAAAACAGCAATGTGTGAGTGAGTTTAACCTCTGATAACTTCCAATCATCTTTTCAGGAATATATATATATTTTTAAAAACATGACAAAGTTACGAAAAAATCTCATCACTGTAAATGCTCATGCATTTTGTACACCACAAGCAATGTGTAGCACTAACAGAAAAATACATCATGGACCCTGAGGGTGGCAGTAGAGACTCACAAGTCAGGCATAATAACAGGGTCAGTGAACAACGGCTCAATGTTTATATACATAGGGCTATAAATAGGTTTAGTTTATATATAGTGCTGTATATAGGGAATTTATTTACAAATCATCAAGCATTTGCATTTCAAAAACATTGTTTTAAATATTAATCCACAAATAATTTTACTTTGAGTTACTGTTGGCATATACAGTCCATCAAGGTAAGGAGCAATTTCTTCTTACCTGACAAACTGACATAATATTGATGTTGATCATGTCGTTGATGAACTGCAATCAAACGATAAACACATTACCATTCAAGCAATATCACAACAAATACATTTTTTGATTTAAAAAAAAAAAAGTTCTGCACGATGCAGAGAACGCTACACAAACTCACACTGTCGACATTCGGAATGTTGAGGAAGAACTCTGGGTAGGAATATGAAACTCCAACATTGTTAACTGTAGGTGGAAAGGACATACAAGACCTTGAAGGCAGGATGTTTAAAAGAAAACACTAGCAATGTTTAAATATTATAAATAAATTCTTAGAAAAGGTATATATTATAAACAAAATGTAAAAAAAAATAATAATAATAATAATAAAGATCTGGAAAGTAGTTCCCACCACTTTCCCATAGCTGGCAGCAAATACTAATGTGTCTCTAAGCATAAAAAACATTATCAGTATAGTATCCCACTAACACCTAAATTACACAAATATAATATACCCAAAACTCCTATTTCCAGTCCAGCCAGTCCAGATTCAATCTTGGGATAGATGTCCACAGATCCAAAGTCAGCAGAAATGGTTTTGGTCTCTACTTTATACTTGCTCTCTGGAAGAAAAATAAAAGCAGAATAAAACACATCAGTGGTGAAAGAGCCAATAAACTCAAACCAAATGACATTTTTTAAAGTTTCAAAAAAGCATGTCGCATAACAAACTAATAATGCAATCATACAAGTCAGTTTGTCATCCAATACTGTGAAATGCACAAATATTCTCTGTTGAAAAAGTACTATAAATAGTGGATATGTCTGAGAAAAATAAATGGAAGGCAGGAGAGGATGGAAAATATCAAAGAAAACAAGTGCAGAGAAAACTTCATTTATGTGCTTGCAAGTAGCACTCATATGCATTGCATTTATATGCTGGCTTCATTGAAAGAAACATAATGGGTTTAGATGATAGCCCTTAATGTATATACTGGACTGTATGAACAAATTAATAAATTCTAAAGACACAATTTAGGGAAATCTATTGCAATTCTTCTAATTAAAATTGTGAAAATGTTAAAAATAAATAAACTTTTATGATTAAAAAAAAAGTCTAAAATGTAATTAATGAAAAGCATCCAAATGTTAGCAGTACTATTGTTTTGATCGATTCATGTTGTTTTACTGACCAATACGCAACAATAAGCAATAACACAGACTTCGGTTAAAGTGTTGATTAAATTTTCCTTTTCCGGCGAACTAACACTTTAACTGAAATGTGTTGTTGCTTATTGTTATCGGTCCTTGCATGCTCCTAAAGTTTTTGGTTGTCTTCAGAATACAAATTTATATAACTTAAGTGAAATTTGACAGCTTCCTCATCCTCTAGAGACAGTCAGGTTCCCTATTCATTCAAAGTCTAGAGAAATACTTGTGTGCACAACATAACTTCTTTATTCAACAGTTTCCTCTCCTCAGTGTGAGCACAGGACATGACTGTGAGAGATTAATAACAGAAGGTTCATTTGAGTGAACAACCCCTTTAAGCCTATGAATGCAATTCCAAACCCAATTAGTTTAGAACAGTTGAATGACTGAACTCTGCATTCTCACAAATTCTCTTAAGATGAACAACAAAGCACATATGGTGTTCTGTAACCAAGAAAAAACTTTTTGCGAATGCAACGATTACAAATTTTTCATGCAAGAGCAAAGGTTGCGCTAATAAGGCATTCCTATTTGTGAATAATTAGAGCAAATGTTCAGTGATGATCCCTACGAAGCTGTGAACATTGGGAATGATCGATCACAGTAAGGGTTTGTTTTTCTTTTTTCTACCAGTCGCATAGCTAAGCAAGACTGGTGGCAATGTAGCACAGAAAGATGTTCAGAAAATGACTGTGCACACTGAAAAAAAATTCTTTCAGTAAAGTATGGCTTTTCAATTTTTGGAATTGTTGATGTCTGAAAATAGAAAAGATGTAAAAATAAATAAATAAAATTGCACCATATACAAAAATAAAAGGGGGGGGGGGGTGTGCTTTTCACACTTGAAATTGTTAACCCCGGGTCATCCTAAACCCTGGATAAATGGAACACTGTGTTATCTGTAATCACGTTTCACTGCTTTTGATATCTCACATGCATGCTTTTATTGATTTTATGTATTGGGTTTTTCTTGTAAAGCACTTTGATACTATACCTCAAGCTAACGTATAATAATCCTGCGTATACAGAAGTTTCCCACTGTACATTCCTAAACCCTAGGTTAACATTCTTATTCGCAAATTTGCAATGTCAGTGTTGCTGACTGAATGCACATTTACTGAATGTTTTAATGAATGACGTTTCTTACTTTTGACGGTTTTACTTAAATGTTACCTTTCAACGGCTGCTCTTTTCATCATTCCCGTTTTGTGATGTGAACCTTGATGTAAACCAAAATGAAGCTTTCTCAACCAGTGAACCGTTCTCAATTGTAGCTCATTCATGTAGTAATACAACAATAGTGATATAAATAAATTACTCAATGACTGTAGTTTTTACATATAAGGTATGTTACATTACACCTGTAGTAAAATCCATGGTATTTAAAAGAATGTGTTTTTCGAATTCCAACTGGTCCTACACCGAGCCAGAGCGGGGATCGAACCGGCAATTCCTGCATGGGAGCCGAATGCTCTAATGAGGAGTCTATCGGAGTGAGGGATATAGGCTGTGTTACACACTATGCTACCATATGCAGTGACCTTCTCTAAAAATAGTCGTAAATAATACACTTTAGTGTGGTTCAAAAAACGTTTTACTATAAATTACTATTGCATTTTAGTTAAATTACTGGTGATTGGGACCAGAGCAGTGCTTTGTGTAGAAATGTATGTAATCAACACTTAATCTCTTGCTACACACTTAACTAAGCCACAAGGGATTTTAAACCTTTGAATCAAAATTCGAAAAAGTCAGGTGGGTATAGACAAAAATGAAGCTTCAGACGTCACTGATCATGTGATTATGACAAAACGAATCAAGCTCCAAGACAACGCTACACTGCGAGATGTATGGTCTTTTTGATACATGCTTCGAAGCATCGGTGCACAACATCACATTGCATAGTTAGTGCTTCTCAATATCTGACTGGCTCTTTGTTGCCAAGTGTCCAGCAGCAACAACCAAACACTGTTCTCTTTCACACTAACAAATGTTAACACCACAAATATCCAAAGCAGTGTTCCATAACCCTGGCTAAAATGAGGCGTCAACACCATATTACAGTTGTAAATTGTCTTTACCCATGGTTAAAAGTGAGATTTAGGCCCAATCCCAATTCTACCCCTTAGCCCTTCCCCTTACCCCTACCCCTCGTTTTGCGTGTTCACATCAAGGGGTAGGGGTGTCCCAATCCTCTTTAGCTTGAAGGTGTCGGGCTAAGGGCAAGGGGTATGCACCCCTTCGAATGAAGATTTTTCAGGACCACACTTAAAACGGAGGGGTAAGAAAATTTCCCAGAATACACCTGCCACAACGGCAGGAAAGCTGAACCCTGAAGTAAGGAGATCCACAAATTGGTATTTTTTGTCATTATTACGAATTTTTATGAAAAACAAACATATGTTTAAATATAAAAAAAAAAAAAAAAAACGCTAAATTTCGATCTATAATCCATAATCATAACTCATATACAGTGGTCCCACAACATTCTGACACACGATGACACTGGAATACCCTGCCAGTAATGGCTAGTGCCTGGGAATGAGCTTTTTACAGTGTCTGCTATAATGTTAATGTTGTTTTCGTGTGTTTACATAAATATGGCCACTGTGTAAATACACAGTACAGTTACGATCTTATTGGCACATTAGATCGTTATGATAACATATTATATGCCTTCAGTGATTTCCTGAAGATAAACGCCAAACAATAACACAACAGGAATAACTACAGCAGTCGTGATCGACTGATCTCATATGAAGTAAGAGATCGCAATGACATATGATGACGTGTGCAGGTGTTGAAGCGCTGTCCCAATTCTAAGGGCTAAGTTTTGTTGCCCTTCACCCTTAACCCACGGTTGTAAGGGCGAAGGGGGAGGGGAAGGGGTAGGGGTAGGAGTACAAAAATAGAATTGGGATTGGGCCTTAGAATGAAGATAAATCTGGGATAAGTGCATATGAAAAGAAACTGTGGCAAGGAGTTCAATATTTGATCAAAGCTGTATGATAGATTGTATTTCTGTAGTATAACTAAACCGGGATTTCTACATTCTGGCCCTTGTTTAGCTCCAACCCCTTTTGAACTCACTTGTCCGTAGCTTTCTGGTAATCCTGTGAACGCAGACTAGCTGGTTTAGGATCAGGGTTGGAGCAAAACTCTTCAGTAAAGTAGATCTTTTCTAAAGTTTATTCACTGCTGGTTAATACGTTGCAGTTTGCATGTTTTGTGTCATTCAAGAGATTCTTCATCTCATTGGTCAAAGAACCTCAGCAGATTCACTGAACAGTGGGTACGCAAGCACAAAATGCATTGCTGGTCAGCAGCACTAATCATGCAGGCAAAACTTTGCTCAAAGCAAACCATGGTTTCACATTCGGTGTGAAATTACCATTTGTCTGCAGTGTGATTCACATCGTTGCATGATGCTCAGTGCAAAAGGGTGTAAAAGCTTTTCTTTTGCTGATACTACCAGATTATTTGTGCTTCTCATTTAGGAAGATGGTTGGCGTACTTTATCTTCCCAAATTATCATAAAAGACTCGCGATTATAAAGACGTTCTTGTTCTGAGAAACTAACATCTCAGATTCATGGACTGCTTGATTTTAAATCAACGTAGGTTTTATTTTGATCGACCATGCAACCCTAAAAAAAAAAAAAAAACGAAGCAAACATCTGATCATCCATTCATCTGCTTTTAGAGAGCTCGGTGATCTGAACTGTGTTAGATAAGAGCACCATTCAAAATGAGCAGAGCAGCGAGTCCCCAGGCCTGAAGTTGAGAACTGCTGCCATACAGTAGTCCCACCCATATGACGAACTACACTCCTAACGCAAGGCAGAGTCATTATGTCCCAACACTTTTTCAAAATACATCCGATAAAAGATGCACAAGACTGTATTTGCCAGTGGAGGTCACTGGGCTGATTTCCTCCATTCGATGCTCTCTCTCTCTCTCTCATCCCCGCCATGACATCTCCAGGATCCACCTCCATCTGTGCAGCGGTGCTCTGCTGCAGCAGCCAGGCAGCTCAATTGGCAGAGTGCCTGCCTTTCAACACAGAGCTAAAAATAACTCCGCTCATTAACATCCACATTCATTTAGCAGAGGGAGACACTCGCTGCCTCACAAACAGACACAGCACTCGCTCCTCACGACTCAAACACACACACATAATATATATATAGGTACCCCACAGGTTCTCTGCACACAGGCTAACATAAACGCACATTTGTCAGCACATGGGTGCACACACGTGCGTGCATGCTCGAAATCATGCCATTCTCCTCAGATCAGGAGTCAGCCAACCAAAGGACAAGGAAAAAAATGAATGGGGGGGTATCTGCGATTCAGCCACTGCTGCTCCATTCATTCAGTGATGGCACACTAGGAATGAATGTCTTTGCTTTCATTCTTGTGGTGCCAGTAGCATAAAGACTGCAACAACACAATTAACAGGGTATTAAACCTCCTCAACCATCACTCAATATTCATAAGTACAAAGTACATAATAGCAATACATTTTTAAACGCAAACGACCATTTTGGTCCCACATTATATAGGTGGCCTTCACTCATACGTACTTACACTGAAATTAATCATTTGTTTAACTGTATTTATCGAGTAAACACATGTTTTTACATTGTACTTTTGATTGATTAAATGCCTGCATGTAATTACTGTACATCTGTAATTACACTGTTGACCATGCCTTACACCTTACCCACCATTAGAAATACACATACCACCATAACTGTCCCTAACCCCACCCGAATCCCACCTCAAGAGCACTAACAGAGTTCTGCAATACATTATGAACACAGTAAGTACATTGTATTCATTTTTTTTGATGCAAGCGCATACTAGTTAATTTCACCTAATATATATGTTCATTTTACAGCAAGACTATGCAGGTTGAACATCAGAATCAGGATTTAGATTTTTTTTTTTTTATTTAGTTTATTTTCGAACAAAAATATATCATACATAAAATATCTTTAACAAAAAAATACACTTTAACATAGTCGAAAATGGAGCACAAGATTATTATTTTCCCACTCCATTACCACACATTATACGTTTCTGAGTATTGATTCCCAACGTTAAATGATGGATAAAGAGAGTTGTGGAAGAATAATTAAGTAAACTATGTATGTTTATTTTGATATCATCAACATTAACTGCCAAAACATCCGCTTGGTTAGATACCAGAAATTTTACTCTCACAGCACGTCAACAAAAAAATACTACAAATTTAAAGTACGACAACTTGTCTGAATTTTGACTCCAACCAAACCTGGTATTAAGACGCGGTTGTAAATAGCATCTAAAAAATGTAGATCTTGTATGTTTCTTGTCAGCATTGGCTCCACTAAATGGCAAATCGTCTCTTTAAAAACAATAAATCAATTTGTGACTAATCTGAAAATGCAGTGTCATCAGTTTGTCTAAATTAGGAGTGCCCAAACTCAGTCCAAGAAGGCCATTGTCCTGCAAATTTATACTTCAACCCCAATTAAACACACCTGAACCAGCCAATCAAGGTCTATGTAGGCATACTAGAAACTTCCAGGCAGGTGTGTTGAGGCCAGTTAGAGCTAAACTCTGCAGGACAACAGTCATCCAGGAACGAGATTGGGCACCCCTGGTCTAAATGAACAAAAACATTTTTTTTAAATGTTAGTCTGTAGAAAATATCCTCACGTATGCCAAATATCTAAACACTTTTTAAAATGTTTTACACAACATTAAGATGCCTTTACAGGTCCCGGTTGGGCCAGTTGGCATTTCTGTGTGGAGTTTGCATGTTCTCCCCGTGGTTGCGTGGGTTTCCTCCGGGTGCTCCGGTTTCCCCCACAGTCCAAAGACATGTGGTACAGGTGAATTGGGTAAGCTAAATTGTCCATAGTGTATGTGTGTGAATGAGAATGTATGGATGTGTTTCCCAGAGATGGGTTGTGGCTGGAAGGGCATCCGCTGCGTAAAACAAATGCCGGATAAGTTGGCGGTTCATTCCGCTGTGGCGACCCCGGATTAATAAAGGGACTAAGCCGAAAAGAAAATGAATGAATGAAGATGCCTTTAGATATTTGACTAACATGAGACTAACGTTTTTAAAAATACCGTTTACTAAAACTAATATTAGAAATGATTTACAAATAGCATATTCAAAAATCTTCATGTTTCTTGAATGAGGTCAATAGAGTGTTTTTACACAGTCTGAAGTCTAAATGAAAAAAAAAAATTACCAATAGCTTTGGACACTTCATCCAGCTTCTCTTGAGTACGGCTGATGAGAACGATAGCAAAACCTCTTCGAGCAAGCTGCACAGAATGACAAACATTCAACATTATAATAAATTACACATCATTAATCTGACATTATTCATTTATACACTAAAGGTGCAATAGGTGATTTCTTTTTTCAGAAACAATATTTGTATAAATATGCTGTAAAATATGCAGGTTGAAAGCCTTCACATGCTGAAAGCAACCATTAATTTAAATGGTCCAAATGTATTTATAGATATTTTAATAATCTATGGAAGATGTAGGACCATGAAAAGTCCATCCAATCAAAACTTTTGGTCCGAATATTACAATGGGCACCCTGTTATCGCAGAAACCATTACATCACTGATACGCTCATGGACACGGTTCAGACAGAGATGGCAGGCAAACATCAACAACTTTCAAAAGGTTTCTTAGGTTTGGAATTGTACTTACAAACAGTACAATTAAGTTCTTTCTCTGGTGAATCTTATGTAATGTATTGAAGTAATGCCGTCTAGTGCACGTTCATGAGGGTTGGATTTGGATGGTGATTTGAAGGGTTGATATAGACTTTTAGTGCTATCAGGCTAATGCTTAAGCTGGATTTTTACTTTTGCCTGGCGCGGCATTGCATGCCTCCTCTGAGTGCGCGCGGACCTCGCGAAACGGACGAGGCTTTTTTCCTCGCCGCGTTCGCCGTTGTGATATTCTTTAAAAACAACAAGGGGTGGTCAAATGAAACTGACCATAAAGTCAGACAGATAAACAGAGAAGTAGAAAGTTTCAGGAACTACGTCATATCTTTAACATTATTGATGTTTATTAAACTAGTTATTTTTATTATTTTTATAAATTTTTCATGATTATAATGACTTTTGCAACCATGCAAGATTTTTTTATTCAAACTTTGATGCATCACTTGCTTTTGTTCATATCTCAGACAGTTTTACCTATTAAAGTGTATTAAAATATTAATGACAACAGAACGTGGGTTCCTCAATAGATATATTTTTTATCATGGCAAGAATAAAAGCAAAAAGTACACTTACTAAATAATACAGATGTTTTTTTTAGCCCGCTCCACAATTCATACATTACTGTCTGGTTAGTTTCTGTCCTCTATTTTTGCTAAAAAGGCAATAATGGTCAAACATTGCTGACCATTATCACCATAAAGCCTAGAAAAATGGCATCATGTTGTAAACCGATTGGTTCAAATATTCCTGTCCAGTTATCAAAGAAATATTTTGTTACTTCATTATAATTTTGTAAATATTAAATTGTTTTAAAATAAATTGTAATATATACATCAGTGTTAAACCTATGACTGGTGGAAAAACATATTCTGTGATAGTGTACCTGTGTCTCCATTGGCCTCTTTTGGCTTTAATAAACTCATCCCTCAGATTTTTCCAAACCTTTTAACATAAACTTTCCTCCTTTCTCACTGCTGTTGCAATTTCTAGCCAGGAATTATTGATCATCTGGTTATCTCTAAGATCACTAATCATGAATATGTCTGTACAGTCGTACCTGTTTCAGACAAAATCTCTTCAAAGTCATTCATATACAACTCAAATAAGACGTGGCGTCGCACGCACTGTTCGCTCGAGTCTCAAAAAATCCCATGCGCTCCGGCAGCCGAAATCATGTCGCGCAAACCCAAAGCGAACATCCGGAAACTCCGCGATGTCATATTTGCCGCGCGCACTCAAGCGAACTAGCGGACGCGTAGAGTACAAACTAGGCTTTAGGCTAACCTTTAAACTAACATAATTAGTTAACTTCACATATCAAAGCTTCCTTTACCATCTGTATTAAAGGAGACCTGTTATGCAAAAATTACTTTTATAAAGGGTTTAAACACAGTTGTGTGACAACAGTCTGTGAACATAACCAGCTTCTAATTGTAAAAACTGATCAATTCTTTTTTTATAAATCACATTTGATAGAAAACAGCCTGCAGAAACACTTTGATTGACATTCTCAGTCATTAAATGAGGAAAGCCCTACCCATTACTGCTGATCTCTCCCTCATTAGTATAGAGCGTCAGTTTTGTTTTTGAATCTGCCACTATGCAGACACATAGGCATATGTAGCTCCGCCTTCTTTAGAAAAGGGCACAATCTCATTTGAATTTAAAGAGACAGTCACCAAAACTACACAATTTTTGGATCAAAGCCTAAAAAGGGGCAGACTCACAGAGTTATAAAACATTATGTGCGGGGCATTTAGAGTCGAAACTTTACATACACCCTCTAGGGACATCAGAGACTTTTTACATCATCGTCCACAACATAATTTTGGTCATCAGGATGGTCCATGCACATGTATGCACATGTATGCAGCCCTTTTTTCGGATTATGCAGACAGCGCACACACAACAGTGCACACGCAAGGTGAATGTTGAGACAGAGCGAGTCCTTTAAGTGGCACTGTGCATGTGTTGAACTCGTCGATCTGCACTCATCCTTGGTTGAGTATATTCTGATAGCTGCACAGACACAGCTGTGTATAGAACCAACATTGAAAAGGTAGTATACACATGCCTTTATATGCCAAAAAAATCTACTTATATAAGTGTATTATTACAGAAACAGATCTCATTTTCAGATGAGGACATTATATAATTACATAACATTCTATAAAATCACTATTCATAAAGACCCTGAAACTGGAAAAAGGAGAAGCAGCAGGGTGGTAAATGCTTGTCAGTTTGTCAGCTGTATGAGGCAAACCTTTGAGAGTGGAGTTCTCCCTGAACTCTGACTGAGACCTCCAGTCTGATGACTCATTGTGATTTCCGTGAAGAGAGGAAAAAAAAAACACAAATAAAACCTGAGGAATCTTACCTCCTCCGCATAGGCTTTTCCGATTCCATCTGTGGCCCCAGTCACAACTGCAGGGAAAAAAAGAAAGAATATAAATTATCAGGATGCCAAACACACATCATCTCAGTTTATATGTAAAACACATTTAAAGGGTTAGTTCACCCCAAAATTTAAATGACCCCATCATTTACTCTCCCTCATGTGGTTTTAAACCTTTATGAATTTCTTTTGTTGAAATCAAAAGAATAGATTCTTCAAAAAGCGCTGGTTGCTGGATCCATTGACTTCCACAGTAGGGAAAATTAATACAGAAGTCCCAGCAACCAGCATTTTTTTTCAATTGATTTGTGTTCAACAAAAGAATGAAACTCAGATTTTGAATGAGTGAAGGGTGAATAAAATGACAGTTTAACATTAGGTGTAATTATACTTTCTGACAAACTGTGCTTAAAACACAAGGAAAAGTAAATAACGTCATAAATATCCTTCATCAAAACTATTATAATGAGGCATGTTCCTGAACCAGTTCACCATTAAAAACAAATGTTCCAAGAAAGGGGTTGTGCAGTCAATGCCATGCACAAATATATTTACAAAAGAACATTTCAAGTAATAGTTTTTCAAAAGAATAAGGAATTAACAATTTATTAGGGCTGCGAAAATCTGATATTGCTGTATTTTATTTTCTGAAATAAATTTGCGATGTAAAAACAGTTTCACAAGATGGTTTGATTAGCACTGTTTGATGGTTTTCTCTGGAGTCGGACAGTATTCAGGTACAGAGATTAAATAAACACAATGCAAAAAAAAAACGTTTTGCACTCTGCTTTGACCTGTTCAAGTCCAAATATCCAAAAATTCTTAGATCAAGTAAACATTGTTTTGTTTTCACCGTCAGAAGAAATAAGTCAAAATGAATAAAAAGTTCACATATACTCTACACTACAACATTTTCAAATCAAGTTGCATTTACACATATCTGAACTTTTCCAAAACTTTGAGGGTTTTTCAATTTTTCCAAAACTTTTCTAGCCCTGGAAAATGCCATGTTAAAATTCCATGACTTTTCCAGGTTTTTCATGACCGTAAGAACCCTGAATACAGAAAAAAGTAACAATTCTAAATATTTCTTAACCTCACATCAGCCATCTTTCGCAACATCCTGTTAATTAGGGATGACACAATATGTTAGTATTGGTTGTAACCATATTAAGAAGTAAATAATACAAAATATGAGTGCCATGTTGCAGCCCTAAACTCTTTCATGTAATCCATGTTTTATTCATACTCTATGCTGGAGGGTGCCCTGCCGCACTCACACAAAAACTTCACAATGGGGCTCATAGGATAATTTTTTGTTTAAATAAAAGCATTTATGAGAACACGTATATTATATCTCTTCTGTGAACACAAAAGATATTTGGAAGAATAACCAGCAGCCATTGCCATCCAAACAGGAAGAAAATTCTATGGAAGTCAATGGCTATTACCAACATAGATTTTCTTTATTGAACACAGAATATTTTGAATAAATTTTTGGGAAAATAAAGAGGCAAGTAAATGATGCCAAAATGTTCATTTTTAGGTAAAAATGATTCAATCGGAAGTTTTTCCCAACGCTCTATGGGAACAACATGGTTAGCATGTGTTTTGTATGCAATGCTGCGATTCACTGGCCATTAAATAAATATATTTGCATAATATATTTTTCATTACCTTGATTATCAATTTTTTATAGATAACATTACATATAGTTACACGTGATTATTTTGGCCAAAAAAGTATAGTGAAAAATCTAAAAGTGTATAAAAAAAGCAGGGTTCTACACTATCGATTTGTGTTGGGACAACATGAAGGAATTAAGTATTAGTTTTTACAATTTTAAATGGATTAAGCATTAAACATTTAAGCTGTCCGACAAAAATCTTTTTCAGCTCATCTTAAATAAGTAGTTTGAACAAACAAACATCATTTTTAGAGTGTATATTGAGATTTTGGGCGACACGGTGGCGCAGTGGTTAGCACTGTTGCACGACGGTTGCCGGTCTGAGTCCCGGATGGGTCAGTTGGCATTTTTGTGTGGACTTTGCATGCTTTCCTTGTATTGGCGTGGGTTTCCTCTAGTGCTCCGGTTTCCCCCATGGTCCAAAGACATGCAGTATTAGTGAAATACAAAGTAAGTTGGCCGTAGTGTATTGTTTGTTTGTTTGTTGACTTTATTAATCCCCAAACGGAAATTCACATGTCGCAAGGCAAGGCACGTTTATTTATATAGCACATTTCATACACAGTGGCAATTCAAAGTGCTTTACATAAACGGAAATAAATTTGAAGTATAAGAAAAAATAATAATAATCATAATAATAAAACAGATAAAAACTGATTAAAATGTGTTAAAACAAGTTATAAAAGAATAAAAAGAAAAGAAAGACACAATAGTGCGATCTGTCGGACGTAGCACAGTGCTCATTCAGTAAAGGCACAGCTAAACAGATGTGTTTTCAGTCTTGATTTGAATGTGCCTAATGTTGGAGCACATCTGATCACTTCTGGAAGCTGATTCCAGCAGCGAGGTGCATAGTAGCTGAAAGCAGATTCACCCTGCTTTGACTGAACTCTTGGAATTTCAAGTTTATATTATCCTAAAGATCTGAGTGATCTATTAGGTTTGTATTCAGTGAGCATATCTGTAATGTATTGATCTCCTCGGCCATTTAGTGATTTATAGACAAGTAGTAATACTTTTAAATCTATTCTGAATGTAACTGGGAGCCAGTGTAAAGATCTGAGGACAGGTGTGATGTG
The DNA here is from genome assembly GCA_903798035.1 of Danio albolineatus. Classification (NCBI taxonomy): domain Eukaryota; kingdom Metazoa; phylum Chordata; class Actinopteri; order Cypriniformes; family Danionidae; genus Danio; species Danio albolineatus. The sequence goes on along the minus strand of CAIGQQ010031326.1, from coordinate 24,557 downwards.
CTCTGATTTCCTGGTTCTGGTCAGAATCCTGGCCGCAGCGTTGAATGAGCTGCAACTGTCTGACTGTCTTTTTGGGAAGGCCAGTGAGGACGCCGTTACAGTAATCCACCCTGCTGCTGATAAAAGCATGAACAAGTTTCTCCCAGTCCTCACTGGAAACAAAGCATCTAATTCTTGCACAGCAAAGCTTTCCATGCTAAAAAAATAGATAAGTTACATATATATAAATACGCCAATAAAATTACATACATACTGCACACCTTAGTTCCAAAAACAACAAGTAGACACTTGTCCATATCTAAGGGCGTACTCACACTATGCTATCCGAACCGTGCTCAGGCCCGTTTCCCAGGTAATTTTAGAAGTGTGAGTGCACTGAATCGGGCTCAGGCATGGTACAGTTGGCCGGCCCTGGCCTGGTTGGAAGAGGTGTGCCTGGGCGCGGTTTGCTTAGGCTTTGGCGCGGTACACTTGCAAAGCGCGCCTAAGCCCGAAACTGAAGAGGAGACGTGACTTTTGGGAACTTTTTCCATATAGATTTATTAATCATTCTTACTGTTTAATGAACACAAACTGTGGGAGATTATTAAAGACACAAACCCCTCTCTGCACGACTGCTGTGCCTTTAGTAAACCTAATTCCTGCAGCAAGAGGACGTCATGATTGTTTATGAGCGTCAGCAGTGGCTGATCTGTTCGGCAGAATGTTTGACTGTGTCACTGCATATCAAACGACTAAAACGATATAATGATATAAAGAATTCTCTGACACTGAACAGCACATCATCGATGACGTAAGCGTGCTCAGGCCCGAATGCAGTGAGAGTGCGGGCCGTCGGGGAAGACGGGAGGGGGGGACAAGCGTGCTTTGGCCCGGTTAAAGGGAACTGTACATAGTGTGAGTACGCCGTAATAGCTAATACAATTCAGCACAGTTCATCTAGTATGATTTTGGTTATATAATCTGATCACTGTTGGTAAAAATGACTTCCTGTATCTTTCTCTGTAACATCAGGGGTGAATTAATCTTGCGCTAAAAGAGTGTGTCAATGAATGTGTATGGGTGTTTCCCAGTACTAAGTTGCAGCTGGAAGGGCATCCACTGTGTAAAACATGCTGGTGAGTAGGCGGATCATTCCGCTGTGGCGAGCACTAATGAATAAAGATACTAAGCCAAGGAATGAATATTGAGGATTTTTTTTGTTTGTTTGGCGTTTTTTTGAGCAAATAAATGATTAGTTTTACCATTATCGTGAATCATGATAAAAGAACCTTTATTTCATATTCCCCCTGAAGAACATTTCTTAATCTAAAGAACCTCTTTACAGAACAAAAACGCCTTTATGAACTAAATTTAACAGAAATGGTACCATAAAAGGACCCTTAATTTGTTAAAGCATATAGCTGCGCAGGCTTCACCTATACAGGCACCATAATCACCCTAAAACACACCAGTCAGTTCTCTATGACAGCTCTCAGGCATAAAAAAGAAGAAGAAAATGCTTCATTTATAGAAAGAGCTGAAATTCACAGTCCCTTCGCTGGGTATCAAGGACACAGGACGCACATCCCCACCCTTTAGCCTGGCATCTTTTGGTGTCAGAGATGCCAGGCCGGGTTAAAGATTTACACGGGCAGCCCGCATACACCGGCTGGAGTAACATAAGAGAGTGTGGAGAAGGAGGGGTGGATGACGAACAATAAGACAGCACAAGGGAGGAGCGAATGAGGACTGATCCTGAGGGCAGTTAAAAATAGAAAGGGAAGAGTGAAAGGCAAGCGGCTAAAGGAGAGTACAGTCGGGAGGGGGACGGCACACAGTTAGAGGCAAGGGAACCATTTTCCCAGTTATTTTTAAGCACATTTACAATACATTACTCCACATGAGCAGATGAAAAAAAAAAAAAAACATTGGTTGGGATGAAATGCTTCAAGCATGTACTGCTATAGGTGAGGACAGAGAGAGGAGAGCTTTTGTATGAATGCGATGTCTTTATCTCATAACACACCCCGAGCAATGTCCACAACACATGCTGAAAATGTGAATGAACTGGAGCCTTATTCAGAAAAAAACGTGCTTCATAAAGAGACCTCAATTGGGTTTGAGCTGTTGCGTAACGTCACATCTGTGCTTTACTGTTTAACTAGCCAGTGCCTGTTCACAACACTTTGCAGTAAATAACAAAAAATAAAATAAAAAGTTGATTTATATTTAGAATTGCATTCTTCCTTAAACATCGAGAGAAAGGGCAGGGGGAGTTGAGTTTATTGCCATATTAGCTGTCAAATTCATAACATTATTCTATAACAAAAAGGTTAAAACATTTTTAAAAAGGTTAAACAAGAAAAGGACTACAATAAATAAACAATAAAAGACTGAAAAAAATAATGTATAAAATAATATAAAATTCCAAAATGATTTAAGATTTACCTTTGATAATAATGTGATCATTTTTGAAGGATACATATTAAAAAAATATTTAAAGTCTCTCCAGTGTTACCCAATAACATTAAAAATAGGGCATTGCAAAAGTGTGTTTGACAGTTAGGTTGCTATTGCAATATTGACATTTTGAGCAACTTCTCCTTCTGTCCATGAGTTAGTTTACTATGTCCAATCCAGCATCTTGTATAAATCCATCCCTTCAGGATTTCCTAAGAGAAAAAATCTAAATTTTGTAACTAAAATAACAAATTTTGCAGTGAGTTTTTAAAAATTATGTGACAAACTTGGCTGCTTTTATCATTTAATGTAAAAATATACACAAAGGTTCAGTGATTCATTCATTCATTCTCCTTTGGCTTAATCCCTATTCCTGCACAGAATTGTTAAAAATGATTTTGGGAGAATCATAACAAAAACCTTAATATGGCGCCACGGTGGCCTAGTGGTTAGCACGTTCGCCTCACAGCAAGAAGGTCGCTGGTTCGATCCCCGGCTGGATCAGTTGGCATTTCTGTGTGGAGTTTGCATGTTCTCCCCGTGGTTGCGTGGGTTTCCTCCGGGTGCTCCGGTTTCCCCCACAGTCCAAAGACATGCGGTACAGGTGAATTGGGTAAGCTAAATTGTCCGTAGTGTATGTGTGCGAATGAGCATGTATGGATGTGTTTCCCAGAGATGGGTTGTGGCTGGAAGGGCATCCGCTGCGTGAAACAAATGCTGGATAAGTTGGCGGATCATTCCGCTGTGGCGACCCCGGATTAATAAAGGGACTAAGCCGAAAAGAAAATGAATGAATGAATGAAACCTTAATATTTTAATAAAAAATAATATATTTTTAACTTTTATATAATGCAAATCCAATTAGATCCACTTTATTTGGTAAACAAAGCAAGTCTCTTATATAATATATTTACTAAAAGACAGAAATATTTACATTACAAACTGTATTGTAAACAAATCATATTAATATTTTCATATTAGTCAATAATATAATCACTGAAATTAATTTTAAAAAATAAATAAATATAAATTTACACACATTTACACAAGTAAATAAACAGAATGAATGATGGGTCAAAAATCTGCGGAAATCTGCGGAATTCTGCGCGCGCAGATTCCGTGTGGGGCCACTTATCAGGTGTCGCCACAGCGGAATGAAGCACCAACTATTCAAGTATATGTTTTGCGCAGCAGATGCTCTTCCAGCCGCAACCCAGTACAGGGAAACACCCATACACACTCACATTCAAACATACACACTCAAACACTACAGCCAATTTTGCTTACCCAATTCACATGTACTACGTCATTGGATTGTTGGGGGAAACTGGAGCTATACACACAGGTATACTTCTCATTTTATTATAACTGTTTTGAAATCAAGAACTAATAATCTCTGTAAATCATATAAAAGCAAACACTGACAGAAACAGAGTGAAACTAGAATTTACCCCTAAAACACGTGGCACTGTGGAAAATATAAAGAACCAAAATATGGAGGGAACTTTTTTTTTTTTTTTAAATCAACAACAATTTAAACATTTCTGAGCTCCACAAAATATAAAATTCAGCAATCATGGAATTGTAAAATCCTGGAGGGTCTCATAAAAAAAAAGAATAATAAAAAAATCATGTTTTGAGTTAAAAGAATAGCTTTATTTTTGTTTTCTACCAAGCGCTAGATTTCAAAAAAGGTTATCATTTGAGCACAGACCCCATTCTGATGCCATTGGAATATTAGCTTATAATAAGTGATGTGTAATAAGTCTGAAGGTGGGATTTTGCACTTTTTTTTTTCCCCCTCTAAGAGCCGTTTTGGCAATTTTGTCTCCTTGTTCATTTCCGGTGAAACCCAACATGTCATGGGATCCAGCATAAAGTTACATTATAAAACATTCTCTGTAATTGGTTCACTTTAATAATAAAAAAAGTCAACATCAACAGGGTACTCCAGTTTAAATGATTTAAAAAAACAACATTGTTGATCGACCATTATGGACAATCTACTTTAGGTATTTGATTGTCTTGCATTTCAAGGCTTTGACATGTTCAGTATTTCATAACCTTGTCCTTCACGTATATCAAGGCACAATTATGAAGAAATATGAAGCAGTTCCATAAACATGAACACAAACAGCTTTATAGAAGATATGGAATGTACCAGACAAGGCCTTGCTTTCAAAAGTTTAAAAGGATAACTCATGCAATCATTTAAATTCAACATCATATCACACTATGGATAAATACAATATAAAATTAGCACAAATTGTAACCTAATGATGATTATACTTCTATTGCATTGGTAAAACAATTGAGATAGAGAGGAAAAACGGTAGATGAACTGATGTATATTATGTGTGTATGTGTATTACTGTATGTTTCCCTACTAAAAATAAATAAAACTGGGTGACAGCGACGTACTTATCAATGTTTAATCTTGAATAATTCCCGAAATTTGGGTTTAAAAATATTTTGAATGTACTGACTAAAATTTTCATGTATTTATTTAAAAAATAAATAAATAAATAAAAATAGTAAAGAAATTTAATTAGGGCATCACAGTGGCACAACAGGAGGCACAATCGCCTTACAGCAAGGAGTTTACATGTTCTCCCCATGTTTGTGTGGGTTTCCTCCAGGTGCTCCGGTTTCCAACCGCAAGTCCAACGACATGCGATATAGGTGAATTGGGTAAGTTAAAATTGTCCATAGTGTATGTATGTGTATGTGAATGTATGTGTATGGATGTTTCCGAGTGATGGGTTGCAGCTGGAAGGGCATCTGCTGTGTAAAACATATGCGGATAAGTTGGCGGTTTATTCCGCTGTGGTGTTCAGACCAGGGGATTAAGGAGGGGAGAAGTCCTCCTCATTTATAGTGTTTATATAAACACGATTATCTTCATGATGATATAACAAATTGTGGGTCTGTGTATATGAAATTACGAACAACAAATGTAGCAGGGCATTAAAATACTTACTGTTTATTTCTTTGCAATTTAACTTTGTAAACTATAAAATCAAGGGTCTCCTCACGGTTTGAGTCTCATTTTGTGAGCCAACTGACAACAGTTGTTCGCTTCCCTCTTTTTCCACTGCGCTGCCGGCCACGCCCACTCCTCCCTCTGCCCGCAGAGCTCCACGACCATCTCGGAGCATTTATTTGAAAAAATTCAAAAAACAGACTTGAGGTAGACTTGAACCGAAAGAGGGGGGGTTTATGGCCCTTTAAACAGTGGATTTAAGTAATGAAAAAGTGACTTCAAATTTGCATTAAGCAAAGTTATAGCGGGCATAACTATAAGTCTGGTTTAAGAAAATGGTATCAGATCAGTTTATCGTTTTAAATACTAAAAAAAAAAAGTGTCAATATCAATGACATTGCTGATACAAGTATCGGACTCAGAACAACCTTCATTTTCAGTGTCATGAGATTCTTTAGAAAACATCCTAACATGCCGATTTGCTGCTCTTGTAAGATTGTCATGAAGGCTGCACAATACGTGATATTGTTAAGTACCTTGCGAACAACATTTTTTACAATTTAACATTTCCCTAGAAAAATGCTTTTTTACTAGCTGTTTTTTAAATTCTTTATGTATGTAATGATATTAAAACAAACAGGTAAAAAATATTTATCAGATCTAATTCATTCCAATTCAGACTAAAAACTGTGTCAAAGTGCAAAGGTTTAGACTTTAAAACGCCTTTTCCCCTCATCTCTACTCGTGCCATAAGAATTTATTTTCCGCTCTGGGTTCCCCTTTGGGTTGCTCCATCCAAAAGCAGAACAGCAACAACTGAGGAGGTGGGGCTAAAGATAGTAAGGCCTCATATGATTGGTCAAATTTAGATAACCAATCTATAAAATAAATGTAATTCATCACACATCTGCGATACGTATATTGCATATACTATTATTGTCCATAGTACAACGAGTCAAAGCTTCACTTCCTGATTAAATGGCGCCAAATATCAACAGTAAAAACGTAATTTGCTGCAGAAGGAGAAGCTGTGTCAATCTTTTTCTTCATTTAATAAATGACTTTATTAATCAATCCTGACACGCAGTGAACGCGCAGTGGCGTTTAAAGGTGTAAGACACGGAGCACAGACGCTCTGGAGGTCATTAATATAATAACACAACTACTGAAACGGCAAGGCGTTTTAGAATGACCAAATCAACATTTCAGATGTTTTACGATGTGCTCAGCCTGCTGGTTTGTCCATTTACACACATTTTCATCATCACATAATCTCTTATAACAAAATCACATGACCTTTATTTAATGCCCATACTGCAATTTATGCGGGATAAGTGTTTCCATCGCAGTTTATGCACATCTTTTCTTATCGAATAAAAAGTTTATCCTATTTTTATGCACATTTTCAAAACTTATGCGCATCATGGCGCTTCCATCAACCAGTTTATGCACATATCCAAAATGCAAATAAAAATAGCTGGATGGAAACATAGCTAGTGATAGAGCCAATTCTGTAAATGGGAATGATTGGGAGGCCATGATCAGTAAGGGCCAATAGAGAGAAATTGGCCAGGACACCGAGGTTACACCACTACTCTTTACAAGAAGTACTATGGGATTTTTAATGACAGAATGTAATGGAAAGTTTAAAAACAGCATTGATCTCAGTCAAATCAACACTCGTTTAACTGAAAGCATCTTTGTTTAACAAAATGTATATTTATTTTATTTAGTAGGCAGACTAAGTCGTTTTTTACTGTGAATTTAACATGTCCACCTCGTTTACATCCTTTGTTGACATTTTGGACAAGTTTACTGAAACTGCAACAAAATCAACAACAAGCCTGCAACTGAGGGAAAACATTCGCAGATTGTTGGTGAATTTGAGCATCATCTGTTAGCAAATCTTCAGAAAGTGATGTCAAAACCTGGCGAGAACGATGAGAAATGTGGGTCAGCGTAATCAAAGATATTTTAAGTCTACAACGAAACAAATGACATTCAACTGCCCAGTGAATCAACTCCCCACACTATCTTCACATTACTCAGACATGACCCCTTCCCATCTGCTATACCAAAAAAATAAAACATAAAATAAAATTCACAAGGTCTAATAACCCACAGCTGCATTGCCATTCTGTGAATACGTGAGGAAGCAACAGGGGAAACACCCCTTGTTAATTTCACATCAGAAAAATGGCAGGCTATCGCAAGCATGGAAAAAAAAGGTGTTTTTTGTCGACCTTCTCCAGCTACATATCAAAAGATTAAATGCTGGAGTCTGGTCAACTGAGAAATGATCTTATAAGAGTGAAGACGCCCCCTCACAGCACACACTGAAGCTGCTGCTGCTGCCGCTAAATATTCTGAAGGCTAAAAAAAGAACAGGAGATTAAAAATACCAGGCAGGCACTGCAGCCTCGTCTGGAACAGCTGCAGCACTTGAATACAAACGAGCCTCAGCTTTCCCCCGGCATCACATGCACTGCACTCCTCCTCCTCCCCGGGCTTGTGGACCAGGCCGTACATTGCAGCCGCGCATCCACACGGAGCCCATTGCATCTGATACACCACATACTGCAGCTGCATGTCACACAATGGAAGACTCTTTAGAGGAGGATGACGCTGTAACAACGGAGTGCAGTTTTATATACTTCATCAATACAGTGCAATCTTCATTCAATGAAATAATACAATTTTATCAGTGTAGCGAGATTGTGTATATCTAAATTTTGCGCTGTGCTAAATATCGTCAATGACATACGCTATTTGGTTAAAAATGTGCTGCGTTTGCATGTTTAGATGAAATGATCCAATGACATCAGCATAGCAACACTTGTTACGTGACTTAAGACTTTTGTATTGTACTCACTGTCGTCAATGTAGGTTTTTATTTCAAAATTTCCAGCATTTGCATTAAAATTCTTTGCATGTTTAAACTGAATAATCAATTGCACTCACTGGCCACTTTATTAGGTACACCTTACTAGTACCGAGTTGGACCCATTTTGCCTTCAGAACTGCCTTAATCCTTTGTGGCATAGATTCAACAAACGACTGGAAATTTCCCTCAGAGATTTTGGTCCATACTGACATGACAGCATCACGTAGTTGCTGCAGATTTGTTGGCTGCACATCTTTGTCAGATACAAATCTCCCATTCCACCACATTCCGAAGGTGCTCTATTGGATTGAGACCTGGTGAATGTGGAGGCCATTTGAGTACAGTGAACTCATTGTCATGTTCAAGAAACCAGTCTGAGATGATTCACGCTTTATGGTGCGTTATCCTGATGGAAATTATTTGCATGTTTATATTAAAGGATCAATTATATTAGCATAGCTACACTAATTTTTTGAACTTCCCCAATTTTGTCAAAATTATATCAGCATAGCTAAACGATTTTACATACCTGATTGTTGAATTGCGCCAATTGTCATCAATATAGGTGATTTCAAAAATTCCAACATTTTTCTGCTTGCACTTTTAGATTAAATGATCCAATTATGACCATAGCTACACATGATTATGTAAACCTGATTGTTGTATTGTCAGACATAATGTAGAATTTTATTTAAAATCTCTTAACATTCAGTCATTTTTCTTTCGGCTTAGTCCCTTTATTAACCTGGGGTCACCACAGCGGAATGAACCGCCAACTTATCCAGCAATTGTTTTACACAGCGGATGCCCTTCCAGCCGCAACCCATCACTGGGAAACATCCACACATTCTCATTCAATTTAGCTTACCGACAAGTACTACGGACAATTTAGTTTACCTAATTCACCTATACCACATGTCTTTGGACTTGTGGGGGAAACCGGAGCACCTGGAGGAAACCCACGTGAACACGGGGAGAACATGCAAACACCACACACTAAAATGCCAACTGACCCAGCTGAGGCTCGGACCGGCGACCTTCTTGCTGTGAGGCGACAGCACTACCTACTGCGCCACCGTGTCGCCCAATGTCTAACATATGCAGTGAAATTTGTTGTACATTTAGATTAAATAATCTAATTATAATCAGCATAGCAACACAATTATATATACCTGATTGTTGCATTGTCCTAATTGTCAATGTAGGGCATTGAAAATTTTCCAACATTTGCTGCTAAATTTTGCGCGCTTCTTAAATGATCCAATTCTGACCATAGCTACACATGATACCCGATTTTTGCACTGCACCAACTGTTATTCCATATTGTAGGATTTTTTATGTCGCATTTTTTGCACATTTAGATTTAATAATCCAATTGTAATCAGAACTGCTACACATTAGGTATACCTGATCATTGCATTGCAGTAATTGTCATGGAATAAGTAGGTTTTAGTCAAATTTGCTGCCAAATTCTTTCAATGCTTACATTAAATCATCCAATTATAATGGTTTACACATGATTATATACAGTATGCCTAATTGTTGCATTGCACAAATTGTCAATGTAATTTAGCCAAAAAATTCCAACATTTGCTGTTGTATTCTTTGAACTTTTAGAATAAATGATCCAATTATGACCATAGCTACACATGATTATGTAAACCTGATTGTTGTGTTGGACCAATTGTCATCCATAATGTAGAATTTATTTATTTTTTTAAATCCAACATAAACTGTCTTATTGCACGTTTAGATTGAATAATCCAATTATAATTGGCACTGTTACACATTAGGTATACCCTATTACTGCATTGTACTAATTGTCATTGATAAAAATGACAAAAATCAT
>CAIGQQ010031326.1:0-14299 GCA_903798035.1 Danio albolineatus | reverse complement strand
ATATATATATATATATATATATATATATATATATATGATTGTTGCATTGTGCCAACTGTGGTCAATGTAGGTTTTATTTTAAATTCTCCAACATTTTTTTTAGATTAAATGATCCAAATCGGTCCATAGATACAGATACCTGATTTTTGTATTGCACCAATTGTCATCGATAACGTAGGATTTTATAAAAACATCCAAGATATGCTGTCATATTTATTGCACGTTTAGATTAAATAATCCCATTATAATTAGCATGTGACAAACGACTGCTGCTGCTTGTGAAAGTTGAAATCGTTTGATCTTCACACGGCTACTAAACATTCAGTGCTGCAAAAGATTAGAATGTATAACAGTTCCGCGCGTCTGTAAACAATGGAAATCTAAGATATTGTCTCATCATGCAAGTTCGTAAGTCACTCTCTGAGCGTTCGCTACACACACATAATATTGCACATCTGCTGCATGAATGTACACCACGCTGCATTTTCAATAAAAGAGATTTCAGTTTTGAAGCTTATCGAATCTTAAATTTAATACATAATTATAGTTTTCATTGTTTTAGGAAAGGGCTGCGATTAATTTTTGAACTATAATCAGAAAGCTAATTATGTATAATGTATTATTTTTAATTAGTGTTTAATTTGTATTTTTGCATCACAAGAAGCTCTTCAGCTCTGTAGCTGAATGTGACAATACACCTCAGCCTGTTCAAAATAAACAGAAAATGCAAGTACTGGAAATTTGTTAATATTCCTGTTGTACCGTACAGGTACCAAACCGTAACACCAAAACTGTGGTACATACCAACCAGTGACTCTAGTGTAACGTTACACCGCTATGAAGCTAACCTTTTTTTTTTTTTTTTTTTTTTACATTATTATAATGCTTTATAAAATATGCTGCAATGACAACTAAATAAATAGGTATATATATACACTGTGAACAAAATCCGTAATTTTACGGTTTATTTTCGGCAGCTGGGGTTCCGGGAAAAAAAAACGTAAAATAACGGCCAATTAATTACAGAAATATGCCGTAAAATAACGGATATTAAATTACAGAAATTTCCCCTAATTTAAATTTCTGGTACATTTTTGTAATTTGATATCCACTATTTTGCAGTAAATGTATGTAATTTAATAGCTGTTATTTTACGCTTTTTTTACGCTCAATTCTTATGTTATTATAACCTTTCATTACATTTTACTGTACTTTGATGGCAAACAAAAGAAAAGTGGATCATGAAAACTGGATTTTAACTCTGTGAATTCACTTTTATGAAGGTACATGGAAAACCAATGCATCTCATCTGTTAAAAACCTTCTTTAAATAGAATGAATAGAATGTTCAAATACATTACATACAAAAGGCCCCCTGTATCTCAGGTGGTTGATATTTGGCCCTCAAGGCCACTGAAGTTGAAAACCTCGCCAATAAATGGTCAAATTATTAGCTTAGCTACAGATGATTACATATGTCTGATTGTTGCATTGCACTGTCACCAATGTAGCTTATTTATTTCCAAACATCTGGAAAAAAAATTCACATTTAGATTAAATGATTCAATTATGACCATAGCTAAATATAATTATGTATACAGGATCGATGCATCTTGCCAATTGTCATCTATAGACTTTTATTAAAATGTCCAACATATGCTGCCATATTCTTAACACGTTTAAACGATCCAATTACATCAGCATAGCCACAAATTTTCACAATGAGTAAACAACAAGCAGACATTGCAATTCTCCACCAAGTTTCTCGATCTGAAACCTGGAAAACTTTGAGAAAAACAAAAGTGCCATCCCTCACTGCCCTTGGATGTTCCCATGTTTGCAGTGTTATGTAATAGCACACCCCTCGCCGTCCGCAGACCGGGATCCTCCCTCCTCATTGGATGCCGCAGTAGAGGATTCAAAGTGTCTCCTGGGCCCCCACTCCCAGTAACATGCTTCTTTAAATAGCATGGGGTGCCACGTGCCTCTCTCTCGACGGCTTTATTTGCTTCACATCAGCACAGCGCTGTTCAAAAGGACGGTTTTAAAACCGGCTGCTCTAAAAATAGAGCGAGATGCATTTATTTTTCCCTGAGGCAAGATATTTTCAGAAAGAGGGAGAACTGTGTGAATGTCTTCTGCGATGGAGTGTGCAGTACAGTAGCACTACGCAGCAATTCATAAATATCTATTAATGAAGCATTCAGGACATTGTGCAACTGTTTAATTAGAGGAGAGCAAAGGCATGTTAAGGTGGTGAAATACGGCATATGTAATTATGTCACGTTGATGTGATGAAATGCGTATGAGCGAGTACATGTAATACGCACGATCCAGTATTTTTGACTCAAATTCTCAGTAAATGACACTCAACTGTACTGTGTGAATTCCTTGGAATATAGATGAATCAGCGCGGATGTGAATGGGCTGAATAAAAGCTACATTTCATGTTTAGGAATTAAGAAATATATTTAAATTTAAAAGTGGTTTTTATATTACTTATAATTAAATATTTGTATATTTATGTAAGTATTTAGCTGTGTAGAAGCACCAGAGAGGGAGGGGAAAAAAAAAAAAAAAAAAAGAGACAGCAAGAATTGTGCACATGGTTTCGTGTAGTCAAAGGAGGAAATGACGATAGAAAAAGACCTCTAAGTGGAGGGAGATAATATGCAAAAGGAGGAGACGAGGCACGTGTTACCGAGGGTGCTCTTCATGAGATGTAAATACACACGAGAACTCGATGTCCAATTGCAGTTCTCATTCAGTCAACCAATTACATCCAACCACTCCCTTCAGCCAACAAACGTCTTCATTCACAAAAGCTGACACAAACAGACATGCCTAGAATAATGGCAGAGAATTGAGAAGATTATCAGGAAAAAATCCCATGTATTAAGATAGGATCCGTAAAGCAAAAAATTAAAAAATACATACAACAAAACAATACTTTGTTTTAGGAATGGGCCGGTATAAGATTCTGAAATAAAAATATCACGGTTTCACGGTATGACGGTATTGTGTTTACTGCTCTAAAATATATTCTTTTTAAATGTCTGGCTAAAAAACAAAACCTTTTGAACCTTTCAACTAGGGCTGTAACGATACGCGATATGAAACCGAAATCGCGACACTAAGATCCACGATCCTGTGTCGCGATGTGATAAGGAAGAATCGCGACACACCCGTGACTAACTTTTCAATCATGTAACGCCTTCCTGCAAAAGTTGAGCTAGTTGAAGAAGAACGTGAGGAAACATAGCACCTAACCCAGAGATTGCGGACCCTCCCTCTTCATATAAGTCAGCAGTATAGCAACATTTCGGCTACCCAGTGGAGATAAAGGATGGCAATTGCATGATCGACAAGACCCACACAATATGCCGTAAGTGCTTTAGTGACAGGCAACACAACCAACATACAGATGATACGTAAAGTACACACAGAATACGTAAAGAGGCTGTGATAGTTTGGAAGATCAGCATATTAAAAGTTCCCGTGACAACAGACAACGAAACATTGCCAATGCTGTCGAAGCGGCCGTTTTTTTTACCGCATATAAGATGCTTTGCTCACACTGTTAATCTGGCTGCACAGAGAGGGATGGGCGTTCACCAGATGTCCCGACTTTAATATGGGCTTCTCTGAAACTATGAATAGGCTATTTAACTTTAATTTTATTTAGGCTATTTTATTTAGGCCTACCAAACCAACACAATCTCACGGCAACTTGTGTTTTGGCGCTGAAGCATATAGCGCGCTTGTTTTGAAGCGCATCACCGCAAAGGTTATTCGTTATTCTTTTTTATCTAGTAGTTAAATGACCAACCAAAACTACATCAAAATTAAGATAAAATTTATACCTAACGAAATTCGTTTCAAAAATATATTTTTTTCCAAGAAAAATGTATGAATTATATTTTTGTTTGTGCCTGTCCAACTGTGCGGTGAAAATTTGTTCCGCTCCGGGGAAAATAAGAATTTAATAGTTCACAGCAGAAAGGGCACAGTCCGTGCGGGCTTTCTCCATCTTCTCAATTGTGTTGGGCACAGCTAGGTTCAGTTTGGAGGCATTTTGACGCCAGTGTCCATTCCGTGTCAATGAAATGGAAAGTTAGCGACATGTAAAGTGCCATATTTGTACTCGACCACATCTGTTGTAAGTGAAAAATACTCGACTGTGGTGGAATTGGGCTGTTGCAGCTCACCACGGATACGTTTGTAGGCTCGTAGAATAGCTGTTTTGGAGAAATATGTACGTCCGGACAATTCATTATAGCTGTCGGGTGTGGTTACGAGGTCTCCGAAAGAAAAAAAAAGTATTGAAAGACACTATTTTTTTCGCAGAGATTCTTGGTTACTGCATCAGTGCATTTGTTCCACCTCACATTGTCCCTCCTATATTTTGTGCATCGCTTAAATGCATCACTAATTGATGGCTGCACCTGTTCGTCTGACTTCTGCGCTCGATTTTTCATTTGTCAGGCAAAGTTTACATCTCTTAAATGTAAGAGAACTTAATTGAAAAAGAATTTTCAACATGCTCGAATCATCTCCACAATAGAGTTTAGTTCTGTTTGTTTTTCAACAGTATTTTGTTACAAAAAAACAGAAGGGTTATAGCTTTGGGTATTTATTTATTTTATATTTGGCTATTTATAGTTAATAATTTGCATGGTTAATCTTGTTCTTTGGTGTTCAGTTTATAAAGATTTTTCAAATGTTATTTGATAAAAAATATTGTTTAAAAAAAAAAAAAGTTTCCCACCCCTCACGAAAAAAAATCGTGATACGAATCGAATCGTGGGTCAAAAATCGTGATACGAACCGAATCGTGGGTTTGGTGTATCGTTACAGCCCTACTTTCAACACAATATATATGTTTTGGGGAAACATATAAAATATTTTGGGACAGTAAACATGTCAGGCTAAACAATTCAAGTCAATCATTGACTTCTGCGTTCTTCATTTGTTTCAAAAACACAGATGTCTTTACAATTTACACCTAAAAACAAAAAAAAAGGAAATAAAAAAATATTTCTTTTATTTAACACATACTTTAGGAATGGTATAGAAGAAAATTTTGGCAGTATGAAAACCTTGATTTTTCCAAAGCACGGTATACCTTGAAATCGTCCCATGCCTACTTTGTTTATAGTAAGTGTGCTTATTATAAAGCTGTGGAATATAATCTTTAACAATGCTGATGAGAACGGCTCTGAACTGAGGCAACAAATTACAAAGTGAAAATTTTAAGTAAATGGGACTATTATATATAATGTTTAAAAAATATTTTATAGTAAATGAAGTACCACATATTATAAAAGTCATATATCCTCCTTGGTAAGAAAAATGCATGTACGGTTTTTTTTTTTTTGTTTGTTTGTTTTTTTTTTTTAAGATTTAGAGAATAAAAAAAAGATTGTGATAAACGTGATAAAGAAATAAAAGTGCCTGCCCCTCACAGTGATGTCACTTGCAGAGGAAGCAGAAGTGACATAGTGCAAGCCTGAGAAAGCAAGTGCAAATCTGCAGCCAGACAATATTGATGAGCATTGATAAAGATCTAAATGTGAAAAGCCCACGTCATCTTTGCCTACAGGGCTAAGTCTTAAACAATTTATGGTGTTGAAGTGAACCAGACGGGATTTAACCTTCGTCATTGATAAACCTGAATGTGTTTTTTTCCATTATGTAAATGTTCTTTTACCAGTCCTGATTCCAAATTAACAAAATTCAGTGTAGTTGTGTGGCAGAAAAGAAAAGAATCAGTGAAAGTTGCTGCTCCCTAAATCAAGTTTTATACACTATAAAATAGAGCAATAAATAACATTGCTGGTAGTAATACAATTTTAAAATCGCTGTGATGAGGTTTTCTTTCCCAAATCGGGGATGAACAAAAAAATGAATTCTGGCATTCTCAAGCAGCGTTAGGTCTTTCGCTATATCCACAATTTTGCAATGGATATAGCTATTGGCAAGAAGATTTTTTACACCTTTTTTCTTTAACTGAACGTTAAATAAATTCACAATGCATGCAAGAGTGTTATAATTATGTAATTTTTTCCTTACCAACTGTTTGTATCTGGTGTTTTAGGAGTAAAACAATGGCAAATGCAAAAGTCACATCACTGTTTTGTGAATATTTTCACTTTCAACCAATCGAAAAGACAATTTAGGTGAACCAAACTGTTCCTGTGACGCATAACACACCAATCTAGAATGTCATCTCGCTGTCATCCAGCTATTAAAGCACAGCTGCCACACAAACATCACATTGCAGAGCAACATCTACAAGTACAGCTGAAGCCGACAGTTGAGGCTAAACTATCAATCACACCAAACACACTTTTCTGTTCTGAAAACAGGACGAAACCTGCAACAAATGATGAAAATGAAGTGTGTTGTGCTGAATCAGCTGCGTATTGTGCTTAAGTGTTGCTGTTGATACTGTTATAATTGTAATATTTAATAATATCGTGATATTTAAGATTAGTGAAGTCATATAGCTCCAGATAACTCGAAACAGCAACCACTAGTCCTTCATCTTTAAAAGTTTCTGTAGCAGTCTTGACAACTATAAACAGCTGTCACCTCAACTATAAACTTGACTCTGCTTTCATTTGATAGGAGAATGAAAAAATACACAACTGACATGCCCTTTTCAAGCGTTTTTTCTTTTTGTTTTTTCAACTGCAGGCTCACAGAGCGCAACAGCAAAAAAGCAAGGCCCAGCAGGACACATAAGCGAGCTCACGGCTGTTAATAAATAATTAAAAATAGCCGCATCTCAATGCAAAAAGCACATTTAGTGTGATCAGCCCTTTCCTGCAGAAGTAGCTCATACTTAAAACTCATTCAAGGAAGAAAGAGGCGGCAGGAAATAGTGAACAATTTTTATTCATAATAGTCACTGCTAGCTAGCTGACCAATCACAGCTCTATTTAAATATCTTTTTAATAGTTGTGCATCAAGGGTATGCAAGAGGTACGCCGGACTTGTCACAGGCATTTGACGTAAAAGTATAAATCAGCATTTAGAAGCATCTAAATCTTTAAGTACAGTTATTTTAGCTTTTGTTACATAGCCTAGTGAAGGAAATCTGGAATAAAATCAGCATTTTTAAATGATGTTAAAACTAAAAAACAAAATAACTGTATTTATTTAATTAAAAAAATATTGAAATGAAAATTCAAAACTTGTGATTTTTTTTGTAATTAATTACCAATTTAATTGAAAGCATCAGTCAGACATAATTAATTCACAAATGACACCTGACAATTATCATTTAAGCAGCGATCTCAATCTTAAGCCAAATTTATACATCAGTTTTTATCCTATATCAACTTCTACGATATATTTTATTCATGAAGACATGAACTTTGTTTTGAAGCAATAAAAAAATGCATGATTTTCATCATTATAAACATTAAATTAAACTACTTTTAATTTTTTTAACTAGTTACTAAGTCTTATTTTAAATTGTAAAAACAAAATTGGTAAATTTTAAATGGATAGCTAAAAACTAAACATTTAACAAGGTATTGTTTTACTAAAGATTAATATATTACAAAGATAACATCTGTTGCTAAAAAGGTTTGAAAGCAAGCAGATCTGACAAACAGCAGGTATTCTGAAAATATTTAGCCAATATGGACTGGCCTTTAAAGTTGTACAGAGAGAAGCACTCTTTAATACTGGTCTAAAACAAACTACTCACACTTTTGCATCAGTCCTAAACAAGAACGTTTTCACAAATGACGTTTATCTATGATAAAGGATCGAAATGTGCCTGGTCAAACAATTAACAACAAACAACAGAAGCCATTAGATAAGATATTAACTTAGGGTGAAAATCTGCAATGGAAATTACGTTGATAAGGTGACTGGTCTAAACTGGTCTAAAGATGATGGACTTTTGGAACTCCACACATGATGAGGCCATGGTCAAAAGTCTACCAATATAGGGCAAAAAGACTACAGTGTGAAGATCACTCTCCTTCCTGAGCAAAAAAAGCAATGGTAGCTGGTTAACATCATTCACCTTTTGTCATTAGTACAAATCAGCTAACATCTATATGCAATGAGGAACTTGATTTTGTGTATGTATGATCTTCTCCATATTTACATCAAACCATCTACAGAGACACCAGATTAAATTAAGTAAAATTAAATTAAAATAAAAAAACACACCTTTATTTGCTACTTGATGCTGCAAGCCAGGGCTATAAAGTGTTTTTTTAATTTTTTCCGGTCCAATTAATTTTTTAAGAGACAACAATGCGTTATAAGCAAAAGCAACAAAACAATTCGACCACATACAAGGCCAAAATATTTCCACAACAAATCACCTATTCCCATCACAAAAAACTTTTATTAGATGAATTTGCTGTACAATGATAAATGTCACATCAATTAAGAAATTGCCATATTCAAAACCAACCCCAAAAACAGCAGAAATCATGATTCGGGGTTTGTGAATATTCAATCGCAAAAAAAATATTTTATTTGCTACACGTACTCATAAATAGGCAAGGCTTGAGGCGTTTTCATCATCTGCAGACTCTCAATACCTGAGTTTCCTAGAAAAGACACTTTGCAATAATTTTACAATTTATGTAAGAGAAGTTATCATATCTTTTTTACACAAATACTCAGAACAAAACCCACCAAATTAGTCAAATAAAATGGCTAAAAAAATTTAAAAAAAGTGTAATAAACAAATAAACACTTTCAGGGAAACAGGGTTTGCCATTTCAGGGAATAATTACAATTATTATACCATTTCTTTTACATTTTAAGAGTAATAAAATGGAATTTAGAAAAAATGTACAACCTACTTCTCTGGTATGGTGAACAAATTACATTTTAGTTAACCATAAAAAATAAGGGAAAAAAAATGTAAAAATATAAATAAAAAGAAAAAAAAATTCAACAAGACTACATATAGAAGGTGCAATTTTTTTGCTAGAGCGAGGAGAACAAGCTCTGAGTGCTTATAAGTGGCTGCTACAGAGTTGTTTTTGTGCGCTTGGTTTAATGTGATTCTCTGATTTGTGGAGATTTCTTTGCAGAACATGGTAATGTACTCAATTTTTAAAATGCTCAAATCACACCTATTGCACTCAAATCCTTCTCAGTCATTCCTAGAAAGTCCTCCAAGCACAATATATGACATAAACGTTGTAATAAATTGAATTTAAAAAATAAAGTTTCATTTTAAACTAAAAAGTAAACTGGCACAAACCTGCTATTTTGACTTAATGTTGTCTTTACCACACAGCATTTAACCTTAAATTACAGATTTTCACACACTGCAAAATGGGGTTAGCAACTCTTCTTTAAAAAGGTGAGTAAACCAGTTGCCTTAAAATCAACAAATTCACTATACTTTAAAAGGCGAGTAAATCCATTGTAACTTGCAATGGTTATGTTGACTTAACTTATTTCTATAATAAAGCACACTAGGGCTGCACAATATATTGTTTAGCATCAATATAGCAATGTGCGCACCCACAATAGAACAGAAGCCACAGAATTGCATTTAATTAGTGTATTTATACAGAATATATATAATTTATGAAACAACAACCACAAAAAAAAAAACGTACTTAAAATTTTTGTCTTGTTTTTTTTCTCCAAAATCAACATTTCATAGCAAAAACAAGATTATTTTACTAGGCAGATAGTTTCACTTGTTTTAAGGAAATACTCTTAATTTTGACTTCATTTCTTTATTAACTCTTAGTTTCTTCTGAAGTTGAAAACAAAATAACATATACACTAAGATTTTTTTAGATATTTGGACTAGAAATGACAATGCAAAAAAATGCTTTTCTTACCTTTCTTTGTGATTATTCGATTTCTGTAGCTGAACAATGTTAGACTACACAGAAACCAATGAAATAGTGCTGGTCAAACTATTCTGTGTACCTGCATTTATATCGCAATATTTAAAATCGCTGAGAAAAAAAAAATGCAATATCAGATTTTTCCAATGTCGCGCAGGCCTAATGCACATAATTAATTTACTTAATAACTGAGGCAATGGTTTAACTCATTTTATTAAGTAAAGCAATCTAATCGCTTTTACAGTCCTTGCAGATTAAACTGAAATCTCATTAAATGTGAACTGAGTAAAGTTGGTTTTATATTCACACATTGGTTCAGCGACAGCTTAAGACATGCTCCCTATATTGTTTACCATAGTACTTTGAATATTAGATCTGAAATCACATGCAAGTATAATTTTAAAACAACATTAGCACTATTTATTTGACTGTGTACAATGGTGTACTTTGACGGTCGTTGGCTGCTAATATGATTGAACTATTTAGAATTTGCAAAGAACAATTTTCTGAAATAATCTTATTAAGGAGACAGTCCTAATGTCTGAATATAAAACCAACTCTACCTCAAATTAGATGAGAGGTTCATGGAGGGCAATTCAAACACTCTGTTGTCTCTCCACTGCATGCTGAAGCAAGCACAGAAGCAGCAGAGGACCCGGAAATAGTATTATCGGGAGATGGACAAGTCAAGCGGATTAGAAGAGTATCAATGGAAGTCATGTGCCAAAAGTTTAAGAAAGCAAAAACTCCAGCCCTTATCATGTCTGACTAAAAACTGTTACCATATCGACACACAGTAACTGACTTTCCTGAACAGTGAAAGTGTCCGTGACCTCTGTCAGTGCAGTGCTTTACTAACCTGCCCATTTGCCGAGACTGCTCGCCCTCATCAGATTTCCATTGCCCAAAATCCACACTCGAATCCCGTTGATCAGACACCACAGAGAGCTCACCGACACCCACAGCACGGTCACAGCCCCGACCCAGAACAGCGCATCTGCCAGCGGCTCCATGACAGCAGAATCAATGTGCTTTTGTGTGTCACACACGAATAATCAACTGTTTCCACAGATTCTGCACAAATACAAGTAGCCGGGATGCTACACGCTGTCGGCTCGTCGGTGTGCAGGATTCAAGCACATCCGCTTCCTTGTTGATTACGTACTGCTCCATCGCTCTGCAGACCGCTTTCTGATTGGATGTAAGTTCTGCGTGTTCATCAGCAGGTTTCCGCCCACTCGGATCCCGAGCTTCAAGGTGTGTAGTGAGAGAGATGTGGACGATTTGAATGGTTGGTCTTTTGAAAGGTAACTATATAATATAATTGTCAGGAATATGGGTTTTACGGAAACAATTACATACAGACTTAGATATTTACCGTTTGTGAATTCGTTTCAGTAACTGTCAGTATGTCATAATGTCACTGAAATGAACGGCAAGTACAAAACTGTACATTTTGAAAGAAGGCTAACAAAAGTATTACCTTGAACTGCCTGTCTTATTTGCTAACAATTTCAATAATTATCCCCTTGTTAATATAAGGTAGCTAGTTAAAAGTGAAAAAGATATGAAAATGAAACGTTAATTTACTCGCCCTCAAGACCAGAAGGCATCTAAGAGAACAATATGACTTTCTAATTCCTCATTAAAGATGTTTTTAGCTGAAACTGGTTCATGTTTCATAAAATTCGAGTCAAATGACACATAAAGAGTAAAACACACACACACACACACACACACACACATAGAGGCAAAACAAAGTTAAAGCCCTTATCTCCTGATATGAGGTAAGGTCTTATGAAACAAAATGATTGGTCTGTGCAAGAAACTGCACATTATTTATTATAATTTTTTTTTGCAATAAAGCATGTTCAGGCGGTTTGGAGCTTGAGCATCTTGTCGCATAATTATATTTGACACTTTATCACAATCTTGTGTTCATATTCTTCTATACATCTTCATAACACAAACATGCTCTTAAGTAGGCCTACATCATGAATCCAAGATACCCCTTTGACCAGTGATTGATTGATATACCACAAATATATATAAAAAAGTAGATTCTCATATTTAGAAGATCATTTTTTTATCAGTCACTCACTGTGCCTGAATTAAATCAATATTTAATGCTAAAAAGTTTAACGAATATAAAATTGACAAGTGCAAAATTCAAAAGTGCATCTTTATTTGAAATAGAGGATATATAATATATAAATAAGGACATCATATCAAACTGCAAAGCTACCAATTACTGACATATTTGTTTTGAAATAGCTCATACTAATTAGTAAACAGAGAAAAGAAGATATTGATGATTAAGAAAACATGATTAATAATAATTATTCCCTTGTTAATATAAGGTAGCTAGTTAAAAGTTAAAAAGTGAAGAAAATTAAACATTAATTTACTCGCCCTTTAAGACGAGAAGACATCCAAGAAAACAATATGACTTCTGATTCTCCAGTCGAACATTAAAGTTGTTTTTGGCTGAAACTGGTTCATGATTCATAAAATTTAAGTCAATGTCCTTCTTTTTAGAGAGTAAAAAAAAACATATACAGGCAAAACAGAGTTAATGCCCTTGTCTCCTGATGTTGTTTTGAGGATACTTGAGGTAAGGTCTCATGAAACAAAATGATTGGTGTGCAAAAAGCTAAACATTTTTAATTAAATCATTGTTACCTGGCTTTAATCCACAACCTCTGCAAATGAGCATGGATAGAACGTTTGGAGCTTGAGCATCTTGTCGCGTAATGATGTTTTACACTGTATCACAATCTTCAGTTCATATTCTCCTATTCATCTTCATCTTTAACACAAAAATCCTCTACGTCATAAAACCAACACATGTATATGACAGGTGATTGATTCAAATACCACAAATATATATTAAAATTATATTGTCATATTTAGAAGACAATTTAAAAAATCATAACCAGTTTACTGTAACATACCATAACACACTCACTTAAAGGTTTTCACTCACAAGCTGACAAATTAAGCATTTAATTGTAGTAATATTGTTACCAGTTACATGATCTATCCAACACTTGTAGAAGGGCAAAAATAAATACATAAATAAATAGTAAATGCATGAAGCAAGCTGTCGTGAATATGAAGCTGCAGCTAACCCAGAAGTCAATGTAACAAATGTTCAATGAAAACAAACTCGAGATAGGGATCTAAAATTATTGTGGATTTAGAAAAGATATTTATATTCAAATTTCAAAAGCCTAACGACAGTGTTAGTTGTTTCCTCACTGTCTGAAATACCAATGTTTTGAGATTTTATTGTTGCAATTGGTATTTAATTTGTAACTTATGTAATTTATAGTTTTTTTTATAATTATTTTTAATAGAGTGGGTGAGAAAAAGGAAATTGTGATAATAAAAGGAGGAATATGTTTTAGCAACTGTAATGTATTTATTGAGTCTTCCTGCACTATCAATATTAACATATTCGTATTCAGCTCATACATACTGCTGTGCTCATATTACTACAGTTTCTGTCTTATTTTTCTTGCTTTTTTATCAGCCACTGTGCCTGCATTAAATCACAATGTTTAATGCTAAAAAGTAAAAGTTTAAAGAATGTAAGAAAAAATCAACAGTGCATCTTCATTTGAAATAGAGAATATATAATATATAAATAAAGACAGAATCTATAAAAATGCAAAGCTACCAGTTACTGATATATTTGTTTTGAAATAGCTTTTACTAATTAGTAAGCACCATAAAGAAAAAAAATAGCAAAAGACATTGAAGATTAAGAAAACAAGGGACAAATTTGACTCATTATACAAAAAAAAGTTAGTTTAAGATCCTTGAAAATTAATAGACACACCTAAAACACACAAAATGCAATGTGGAGTTCCATTTATATAAAAATACAGACAGTTACTTTTATTAGACGAGCTGAAAGTTATTAGACCAGGAAAAAGAAGGCACTATTTTTTAACCATATGGCATCTACACACACAAAAAAAAATGTTTATAAGACATTTAGAGGATGGAACAAATTGTTTGTCTGGTATATGTTCATCAAAATTTTACTACACATATACTGATGAATAGCTTTAATTTTTTTAATATAAATGTCTGATTTAAGTGTTCTTGTCAAGCCTTCATTTTTGTTATGTCGCAATCAACATTTTAAAACCACACATAATTCTGGCTATTAAGAAACATTAAATATGAAACATGATATATTTGACTAAATTATTCATATCAGACAGAAAGGGCACAGCTACGACCACATTTAGTCCGTTAAAATTGATTTATAATTTTAAAAAGCATTTATTTAAATATACAGACAATAGAATAATATTCACATCATTACACACTAAGAGAAATCATTTATAAGCAAAATGTTGGCAATCTGACAGTCACTGAATTGTGAATGGTGTGTTTGTGTGTGTGTGTGTGTGTGTGTGTGTGTGTGTGTGTGTG
>CAIGQQ010031325.1:20097-33887 GCA_903798035.1 Danio albolineatus | reverse complement strand
TGTGTGTGTGTGTGTGTGTGTGTGTGTGTGTGTGTGTTTGTGTGTGTCTGTAAAAGATGTGTTCTCCGTATTCTCCTTCACCCAGAGCTGCGTCCGTTGCATTGACGTCACGTTCATCTATTTCCCTCCTTTCGCCGATCTCTTGATGAAAGACATTACCGCTGGATTCGGTGGCCGTGTTATCGTTTAAGGAGACAGTATGACAAATGCTCGAGATATTAGAAAAATGTAAACATTCTTTATAGCAGGAGAAGCGAGCGCACACGCCGACCACATAAACACAGCGAGACACGCGGATTAAACTCTTTCTTGAAAACAGAAGGACACGTGAAAACACGACTGTTTCTAATCTTATCTTCCTCAAAGTCACGCAGTTCACACCAGACTACATGCAATAAAACCTGGCGCAGACAGTCATATAATGGTGGATTCAACGGCTGATGCTGATGATGATGATGCAAAGGCGAGCAGACGTTGCCAATGAACCCTAGGCCTCACGTAAATCCACCTGATCACGATTTTACGAAAGAATTAAGCCACGATTTAGGCCGTTTATCAAAAAGACTTTAGAAGCATTTATCCCAAAGATCATTCATGCAAACACAACTGTAAAAACGGATGCTGCTTTGTAAGACCAAGAATTATAGGCTGGGCGCGGTGCCCTACTTGCAGCATTTGAGGTCGCAGCCCAGAGTTTAATCAGTCCTTGCAAACACCTGACGCAGCATGCAATGAGACACTGGGCTATATTTAAAAAAACAAAATGGCAATGTATGATTTGCACGCTGACGAAACTGGAAAAAAAATCACATTCCTTGGTCTGCTCGTGTGTATGCATCAGTAAACTTGTTGCTGTACTGTTGCCGAGGCCTGCAGTAGTCGCGGTGTAGTCGCTGTCCGTGGTGCTGAACCAGCCGCCCGCTCGCCTCAGTGGAAGGGCTTTTCTTTGTTCTCAGTGTGTGCGGTCTAGACATCTCAGGTTGCATTTTCGTAGTGGTGTGATTTGCTAAAGCATTTTAAAAATTGCCACATGTTCCACATCTGCTAAGTCCAGTTAGAAGGACATATAAAACACAGACACGACTGACTTCAAGAGAAAAAGTTTCATTATTTCATCCGGATGTTTGCTCATTGCGAAACCCACTATACAGACTCTAAAAGTGCAGCGGAGATGTCAGTGCGATTCATAAATGTTACAACAGCGCGAATCGTGACCATTCGGCAACAATGAGAACAGCACTCAGTGAGAACATCGCAGTAGCGAATTTAAAGTTGCGAGAGAGCCGCATGATATCAAGGGCGAATCGTCTGCTGCGATTATAACACTCTGCCAGCTACCGAGATCACTGAAAAGTAATAAGAAATACATGTGACAAAGCGGGACGTGTTCCAATCACGCAAACACATAGAAGTCGCGTGCTTCCATGTAGTTTGAGTCTGTGCATCTGTTTCCATGCAGCCAGAAGACTCATCACAATCAAGTTGTCACCGAGTTCATTCATGATCGCTGCAGACCCGATCTGAAGTCATGTAAACAGCGCAAAAGTTCAGAAGTGAAACGGAAAGAAGTCAGATCACTCACCGCATACATGTATTCTCGGTCATCGAGGTGAAAAGTGATGTTCGCACAGTGTT
The DNA here is from genome assembly GCA_903798035.1 of Danio albolineatus. Classification (NCBI taxonomy): domain Eukaryota; kingdom Metazoa; phylum Chordata; class Actinopteri; order Cypriniformes; family Danionidae; genus Danio; species Danio albolineatus. The sequence goes on along the minus strand of CAIGQQ010031325.1, from coordinate 32,252 downwards.
CAGAGAGGAATCTGGACAACCTCAGAGTACTCAGACGTGCGCGTGCATTTGGACCACAGCGCTGCTCACTGCGTGAATGCGCTCACTCGCTTCTTCTTTTTTTTTTTTTTTTTGAATGAAGAGAGACACCTAGAGAAAATATCAGAGCTCCTGGTGTGTTTTATGGGGGGGGGGGGGGACATTGAACATGATTAGCGAGAAGTTAAAGGAGGACTAGCGTCCCGCAAACTTGTTTTACATAGACAAACGCAAAGATCTGCGCGCTCACGGTAAGAATTTACGCAGCTCTCTTAACCAAACGCAGCGTTTGATGTGTCACCGACTGGTGTGTATTTTTAAAACGCGTTTTGTTATGTTCAGTCGCTGCTCATTTCTCCAGCCATACTGTTAATTGAATGGACAGCAGGGCTTCTTGGATACAGCAGTGTCATTTCTGTTGGTGGAGAGCACAGCTTTCCCCGCCACCAGCCTATCGCTGTGCTATTGACCCGCATTGACGTCATTGCGTCATTAGGTTTCCCTGGGAAACGCAGAAATTCAAAAATAGTATCAAATTAATTCAGCTGACAAAGAGAGGGGGCGGGGCTCTGGTAAAGCGGGTCTGATGGTGATGTGGAGGTTTCTCTCCTGGAAGTGTGGCACTCAAGCAGACGCGGTGTGTTACTACTGAGCCGTCCAGACACTTCAGCTGAGCGCTATTTTTATTTGCTAGAAATCCAGCTTTAAGTGTACTGCTGCGAGTAGCGAAAGAGTTGAAATGTTTTGTGCTTTTAATGGGTACCACTATTATATGTTGAGCTGGGAGGATCAGCGTTCATTTCTTTTATTACTGAGAAGCGAGGATGTGCGTAAAATTAAACTATAAACGCTAATATGAATTTGATAGCCACTCTTACAGTGGTTTAATACTAGTGATCTTTTAGAACGGTTATTAGTCATTTACACCTTACAGTAAGTATCACAAATGAACCCATGTATGTCTTTGTGTTTGATTTCTGTCATGTTTTTAGATAGTGGATGTCATGAGGCTTCACAGCCACCTTGTGGTCAAATTTAGGATGACATTCAGTATAGCAAAAGAAAAAGAAGTCACAATTACAACATATTCACCCTTCATCATCTCAACAGCCGTTTTTATTCGTTTAATGCTAGAAGTTTTTCAGGAGGGCTTGATTTGGTAAAACACTTCATAACGCAGCTCATTCACAGAGATTTCTGTAATCAATATAAACCATTTAAATATGATACATTAGCATGGATCTTTTACATGTCCACCAATACTGGACGTGGGATTCAAGTTTCATGAAGTAAAATAGTCAGAAAACATCTTTAAAAACCTCTCGTCCACTAATTTTTGAGGAACTTTTCGTGTATTACATGTTTATGAACACCAACGGTTATGTTCTTTTGTGTTTCTAAGTACTGATTATAGAACAATAAATGAGAGATCTATAACTTATAATATATATATATATAAGTCAACCGCTCAGCTGTGAAAACCATTTTTTATCTTTGAGCAAAATAATTTCCTTATTTAAGGTCCGGGTTTCTAAGGGGAACAGAAAATATATGTCGTTATCTGTTCTTTTGCTTACTTTAAATATGTTCTGTCTTTATTCTGAACATCAAGGATTTATTTCATGTCATATATATATATATATATATTTATTAACCAAGTGTCCACATGTTTGTAATATCTGATATTTTAACTAATAAAAAGAGGAGGATGTACAGATGCTTCACCCTGCTTTGATGGCAGATATACACAGAAATCCTCTGCGCATATGAGCTTAGCTAACACTAAAATGTATCGGGCTGAACTGTAATCATTAGCAATAAGTAAATCTGAGAATAAATGTGTGAGGGAAAGGATTGTGTGTTTTAGAAACCTGTGTTCTGAATAACATTAAGACACCCTTTATACACCTAGCAGCTATTGCAGAGAGGGACATAGGAATAGGATGGTAGTAAAATTGCATTATTGATATTGTTTAAAAAAAACATTAGCATTCAAATACAATCTGGCACAATCGATGTCAGAATCAAGACCCCCAGGTAATACCCCTTTCCGGGATACCAAGATGTTTCATAGAAAATAAATAAGCGACCCATAAGCCATAAAACATCATAACATTTTCTTTAAGATCAAAAAAAAAAGTAACCGTTCAGTTGGAAAGCCAACCTCATAGACAGTAATGATATGCTTTATATTTATGAAATTAAGACAACAAATAGACAAACACAGTGATTCTCACTGATAGCTAAGATTAAGGAGCATGTTTATGTGTCTGTGTGTGTGTTCAGGGAGCTCGCCGGTCCCTCTTGGAGAGGAGGTAGCACTGGATGGTGCGCAGACGGTCTTTGGCTGGCCCAAATTCTGGCTGGAGTTTTAGAGTTGACTCATACCAATTCATGGCCTTCTCAAACTCCTCCTGTGAAGAGAAGTAGATGTTGCATTCGTTACTTATGGTTGAGGTATGGGTTCAGTCAAAATATGAAATCTACTATTAAAATCTGAGAGTCTGGCTGCAAACCTGGTGCAGATGCAAACTGAGACTGCGTGCACTGCTTTTAATGCATACACCTAACCCCGGCCATCACAGTGATGTCACTAACTCTATTTGTGCAAATCTGCAGGCGGATACTATTAAAGAGCCCCTATTATGGGTTTTTGAAAATGAGCTTGTATGCAGTGTGTCACACAGCTCTGAGTGCAGTGAAATGTCCAGCTAAGGCTTAAATCTGAAAGTGCACAGTGTTTAAAACTATTGATTCATCTATAAAACAGTCGACTCATAGTTCCTCAAACGAGTCGCCGTGCTTACGAGTCTTTAGCCGTTTCGGCATGACGTGAACACGAAACATAAGCCCCACCCATTTATGCGCACGCTGATTCAAAATCCCCAACCCCACTCACAAACAACAGCGGTGCGAAAAAGTTGCCAGATCGGGCGGTTTTAAATTTGATTGTGCAGGTAAAACCTTTTGGACAGGGTTTGGGCTGAAATCAGGCAGCTACATCTGGCAACACAGTGAAGAGCACTGTGCTTAGCTGGATATTGGAAGTGTGCAGAGAACCCAGAGATGAGACTGTGAAGAGTCAGTAGTTTCTGCAGAAATATCTCTGCATTAAACCCAGCCATGAGCTGTTCCCCCTCCGAGGAGTGCTTACAACGGAGGATTAGGAGCACCAGGACATTTCCCTGGCCTGCTATCCAGCAAGTGCGAGTGCGTGCGATTAAAACGGTTGCCTCATTGTTTTCTCTAGCTTGTAAATTATGCATTTAATTGTGTTTTGTAACTTGTAACTGCTTGTAGTGTATCTGGTTAACTTGTATTCTCATATCGCGTCTAAAAGCACGTTGTAAACGCGATGCGTGCCGCTGTGTTTACGGATTAAAATGCGTTTGAGCGTGTTCCTCTGCTGTTTGTCGTTGCTATGGCTACCATGAGCTCTGCTACACACGAGCGGCCGTGCTGTTTATAATGGTTCAGCTTTTGCCGCTGTGTGCACTAATACTGAATGTGTGTCGCTGTTTTTACTTCTGGTTAAGAATTAGAGTGATATGCTGGGAGACCGGGGGGTTAGTTTTCGGGGTGAGGTGTCTGAAATACGGGCGACTCCCGTTAAAAGCGAGTGTTAGCAGATTAGCTCACGCACACACTATGACTTCAATGTTGATAAGCCGTGGTGGGCATTATCTCACGCTGAGCGCTGTCGACCAATCGCAACAGACTGGGTCATCGGTCCAATCAGCGCAGTTTAGCATCGCGCGAAGGAGGGGTTTTGAAACAAATGAATCGCTGAACGATTCATATAGGAGTCGCTGGGATAATAAGGTAAAAATAAATGCATATTATAAGACAATGAAAGTGTTTTTTGACCATGCAATCAGATCAGCCTGCTGTTGAAGACCCCCAAAACCAAAATATGACCCTTTTCAATGTATAATATGGGCTTTTTAACTAATATGCTCATTTAAAGATCACCCAAAAAGCAACTTCAAACTTGAAATACAATAATTTTTCTTCAATTTTCTGTCAATTTCACAGTAAACCAGTGTGAAATACAGCCTTTATATGATATAATCAAGTAAAAACTCAATGTTATATTGTTTTCATAAACCTAATTGTACATAAATGGTTTTCAATTTGACAAGTGTTGTCTTTAAAATTAGACCAAGCTTAAGGCCCAATCCCAATTCTATTTTTGTACCCCTACCCCTTCCCCTTGGCCCTTACAACCGAGGGTTAAGGGGAAGGGCATTAAAACTTACCCCTAAGAATAGGGACAGCACTTCAACACCTGCACACGTCATCATATGTCATCGCGATCTCTTGCTTCATATGAGATCAGTCGATCACGACTGCTGGAGTTACTCCAGTTATGTTATTTGTTGGTGTTTATCTTCAGGAAATCACTGAAGGCATATAATATGTTATCATAACGATCTAATGTGGCAATAAGATCGGAACTGCACTGTGTATTTACACAGTGGCCATATTTATCTATGTAAACACACGAAAACAAAATTAACATTATAGCAGACACTGTAAAAAGCTCATTCCCAGACACTAGACATTACTGGCAGGGTATTCCAGTGTCATCGTGTGTCAGAATGTTGTGGGACTGCTGTATATGAGTTATGATTATGGATTGCGAAATCTAGCGGGGTTTTTTTTGTGTTTTTTTTTATAAAGCATGACGGTAAAACACGAATGCGGTTATGAATATATTAAAACATATGTTTGTTTGTCGTAAAAATTCGTAATAATGACAAAAAAACACTAATTTGTGGATCTCCTTACTTCCGGGTTCAGTTGTGGCAGGTGTATTCTGGGATATTTTCTTACCCCTCCGTTGTAAGTGTGGTCCTGAAAAATCTTCGTTCGAAGGGGTGTATACCCCTTGCCCTTAGCCCTACGCCTTCAAGCTAAAGAGGATCGGGACACCACTACCCCTTGACGTGAACGCGCAAAACGAGAGGTAGGGGTAAGGGGAAGGGCTAAGGGGTAGAATTGGGATTGGGCCTAAATCTGTGCACCAAAGTCTTTACAACAGTTTAAGTTGGGGCTGACAGGGATTTAAAGTAAAACCCACACACTCACCATAGCTATATAGACGTTTGCCAGGGTAAAATGGTTAACCACAAAGTGAGGTGCGATTTCCACTGCCATGCGCGCCACAGTCAGGGCGTCCTCCCATAACCTGGCATTTTGGAAGATGTTGGCGAGGCTGATGAGAGGCACGTCCTAACAGAACAGAAACACACAGTTCTATCATGTGGAAATGTTTATTTCTAGAAAACAACAGATGAGATTTCCGGGACTGTAGTGGTATGAGAATGAGCAGACCTTCATGTGGTGAGGAGCGTAGTTCAGAGCCTGGCGCAGGCAGTCAATGGCTCTCTTCCCCTGACCTTTCACCCTCCAGTACAACGCCGCCATACTGGACAGAACCCAGGACGTCTGATTCTAGACAATAGACAAACACCCAGATTGTCAGAAATAACCTATTGTCTCTGTTATGGTTATCAACTGTATTGACAATTATATCATTCATTTATTTATTTTCTTTTCAGCCTGGACCCTTCGTTAATCAGGAGTCCCCACAGCGGAATAAACCGCCAACTTATCCAGTATATGTTTTACGCAGCGGGTGCCCTTCCACCTGCAACCCAACACTGGGAAACACCCATACACACTCACACGGCCAATGTAGCTTATTTATTTCACCTATAGCATGTGTTTGGACTGGGGGAAACCGGAGCACCCGGAGGAAACCCACACGAACGCAGGGAGAACATGCAAACTCCACACAGAAATGCCTTGCTGTGAGGCGATCATGCTACCCACTGCGCGACCATGATGCCCCGAAAATGATATTAGATTTCATTTAGATTTTATTGTTTTTGTGCATCATACAATGCAATGAATCATAAGATTTAAAAAAAAAAATCATGTTTTTCAAATATGTTAGTGTCAAGTCATCAGTGTCTACAGTGTCTGTTAGTATCTTGTCTACATAATTATTTATATAATGACAAGCAGTGTAGTAATTGGCTGTACTGTATTTCTTAAATGTAATCTGAACTTGCTGTGTGTGTTAATTAGATGTGTAATGTGTGGGAAAATATACATCCAGCCAGTCAATATCACAAACTAAACCCATTTGAAGTGATGCAAGCCCCAAATCTCTACCTCAGATTATCATAGTTTGTGCTGTTCCAGCTGTGTCATGGATATAGGATGTAATCTATTCCTAAAATAGGATCCCCAGCTATCATGTCTTGTTTGGGTAAAAATGCCTTCTGGTGTGTGCTGCAACATTGTGTTTGTTTGTAGTTGTTTTTTTCAGATAAACACAAAAGAAGTTATTTGGAAGAAACCAAACCGGTAACCATTGACTTCTATAGTATTTGTATCTGTACTAAAGATGTGAATGGTTACCAGTTTCCAACATTCTTCAAAATATCTTCTTTTGTGTTGAACAGAAGATAGTGAGTAAATATTCATGTTTGGGTGTACTGTCCCTTTAAACATTTGAATATTAGCGTAGGTCTGTTATTCTGACTTTGCAAAAAACAGGTTGTTATGACTTGATTCAAACTAAAACATTTGCTTGACATTATGCAAAGTTGCTTGAAGCTACGGTGACACATACCTTTTCCAACACCTTAGCAATACGTGTTCCCACTTGTTCAAAAGACTGTGAGGGAAATTTATCTTTTCCCAGATTCTGCAATACCTGTGACAGAGCGAAGAGGGTGAGACCAAATAAAGACCACAAACATCTGAATCTTTCAGATAAGTAATATCATTCAAAGTTATTATTATGGATATTAGTTGTCTGTATTGGTGATTTGACAATTAAAACTGCTGTATGTAAGTTTATGACTCTTCTTAAGCATAAAAAACCATAATGCGTTTGCAGATATTTGAAAAAAAAAAGATGCTAAGTGAACATATATGTTTATCTGAAAAACACTGCTAAATTCAGTTATTCTCCTTGAAAAATGTGCGTTCCGTGTCAGAGTGTCTGTCTGTTTTGGTCTGTGTAAGCCCGCCCACTGCCAGTTTAACCAATTGGATTTTTGATTTTATGTGGAAAACAAAAGTGGAAGTCATGGAAGAAGCCAAAAGAAAGTAGTTATAATCAAAGATCGAACATTCTGCACATCTTTATAAGCTTCTGCATCCAAAAAACCTGTTATGTTCCAAAATGAGTCTGATTCAGAAAAATCCACATGACGTGGTTCATAATTTGCAAACAACACAAATATTGTGAACATATACATTAATTTAACTAATGCCAGTTAAAAAAATAAATAAAACTTCTCCGATATTTAGAATTCCGACTACAATACCTAGTTCATCCACTATTGATCCTACATACAACACCTTTAATTGATTGTATATACTAGGGTTGGGTCGATTAGAAGATGCCATCGTCCACCGATAGACATTACAATGCTGAGCCGGCATCGCTGATCCTCCGCCCCTCCTCGACGCAAGTCCGCTCGCAAAAAATACACACTTCGGCCCCCTCTACACTAATACAGCTTAGTTTTAAAACGCCATTTTAGAATAAAGATGTTCCACATCCACACTGGTGTTTCATCTAGCTGGATCGCGTCTCACTATAGTTGTTAATCGTGATATTTAATTCATCTTGTCTCCATCTAACGGCTCTTATGAATCTATCAGGTAACGTGTCACAGCATCAGGACACTGCTTCAATCTTTCGCTTTCACGCTTGTATTTAGTAATGTTAGCGTAAACCTCAGATACTGTTGGTTGGTTACTGTTGGTTGTGCACCTTTTTTACCAACCAAGTTTGTCGACGCCATTATAACGACACAGATCACTCTGCCTACTCATGCCAGAGTCCTGCGGAAAAAGTGATTGACAGGTGGTAATTTGTGTGTAACTTATCTTTATTTACTTATGATTTGGTTATGGGTAAAACAAAGACCATGCAGGTCAGGTAGTTAAAACGGTAGGCTACAAAGAATTAATTCCTCATGTATTAATTAATTATTCATAAATAATTAATTCACCGCCGCCATTGGTCAACATCGACAAACCCTAGTATATACACACTCAGATTGGGGTGCAACAAGCATTTCGTTTTTTTCGTCAGTGAACTAAAACAACTGTGCAGATCAAATAACCGCAATAAGACAGTTATTTAAAGTCTGCATGAACAGGAAGTTCCCGTATTATGACAGTTCTTAGAGAATTGAATATTAAATGAGCAAACAGTGGGCGGGGCTTGCTTTTTTTCAACTCAACGAGCTGAATGGATGTAGTAAAGTAGGTATTTAATTCAGAAAGATGGGGAAACGTGTTTGGGGAGACGCTATTATTACAACCTAACAGACACCTTCTCCTCACCATTTCTGTTTGTTGTCACAGCACTGTCAAAAGTGACAGTTGGAGGGGTGAGGATATTAGGCCCCGTTTACACTAGTGCGTTTTAGTTTAAAAACGGCGTTTTAGCATGAAAACGATCTGCGTCCACACTAGCGTATCTCAAAAGATCTCCCTCCACCAAAACGTATATCACGTGACCATTCGCGCACCATTGGCGCACTCTGAGCATGCGTGCTCAAGTATAAACAGGAAGCATGTGTCTCGCTCGGCATCTGGTTATTGTTAGTCAACAAACGGTGGTTGAAGGATGAACACGATGGTAAAGAAAGCAAGAGAGGTCTTTTTGAGGACAGACGACGAGGTTGAGTTGTTACTTAAAGTAACAAATGAATATAAAACATCTATCGCTATCAAAAATACAGTGTTTACAGTGAAGACTGGTCTGCCGTCTGCCGGTGACGTTATAGCCACGTGCGCTTGACGAATAAGGGAAGGATACGCAATGACCCAAAGCCCCAATCACGTAGCGGATCTCAGCAGCCACGCCTCTGTTTTCAAAAGTATGCGTTTCCCTCCATCCACACTGAGACGCAACAGCAGCGTTTTAGAATGGAAACAGCCTCTCCAGCGTTTCTAAAACGCTCCGTTTTCGCACCTCGAAAACTTCGGCGTAGTGTGGACGGATGGCGTAACCGTAGCAAAACTTATGCATTTTAAAACGAAAACGCACTAGTGTAAACGGGGCCTTAGTATGATAGCCACGCCCAATACCTCAGACAGGCGTAATCTGAGAATTTAACTGAAAACAAGCTGGAAGAGCATTTTCAGAAATCAATTTTTAGGGGAAACATTTTTTTTCCTTAATGACATGAACAGATGAATTGTTCAGCACAAAACTAGCAATGCAATGGTTAGTTTTGACTTCATGTGTACTTTAATTATGGCAAAAGGCCTTGTCATGGCTGTAAAGAAGAGAAATGCGCACCTCTCTGAGCTGACTCTCTCCAGTGTAGTGAATGCCTCCGCGGTTGGCGACCCCACTCAGGTGGTCCAGTGTGTGCATGCTGGCAGGGAGGTTGGCATTACACACAGGCTCCACCGCTGGCTCCTGGAGCGGAGTGGCAAAGTCGATGTGGTCTGTGATACTGTGAGGAGTTCAGAATCGCATGTTAGTGGAAGCCAAAAGACAAGTATGAAAGTATGCTTGAGGATAGAGCATGAAGCTATACATGATGTCCTACTCTATGTTTTTTGCAGAAACTGCCAGCCAGGTGCTCGCCACAGTGGTGAGGTCCACACGACGCGTGCGCTGGCACTCCTCAGGACCAGGCCAGCCCAGACTGCTGTAGTCTTTCCACCTCTCTGTGAACACCAAACATTATGTAATGTAATGTGTATTTATATAGTGCATTTATCGTGTATGGCCATACACCCAAAGTGCTTCACAATCATGAGGGGGTCTCTCCACACCACCACCAGTGTGCAGCATCCACTTGGATGATGCGACAAAGAGCAGTGCCATAGGATTTTTCAGGACCATTAAGATGACGGAAACAGCTCTGTGTCAGTACTAATACTAAAACCATTACAATACATATTTATATATATAAAAAAAGCTAAGCTTTAGAAAAATCTAAATATTTGATAAAACACATAAATGTTGCCTTGTTAAAAGACCAATCGTCTATAAAATAACTATAAACACTAAAAATTTTAACTGCAAATAAAATAAGAATAATAATAAAGCTAAATAGAAATATTACCTTTTCATCAAACAAAAATAATACTAAAAAAACACAATACGTTAAATTTAAATATTTTTTAAAATATAAAAGTTGCTTCATCTGAATTATCAACAAGCCCAAATAAATTTAAAATCAGAAAAATTACTCCAGTTGAAAGCACAAAAAATTGTGAAATGGAAATGATGGGGAAAAAAAAATAATAAAATGACAAGACTATTACAAATTTTACTAAAACTCAAAACGATGACAAAATAAATATAAAACTGAACATAAAAAAAACATTTTTTTAAAATTATACTGTCATTCATTCATTCATTTTCTTTTCGGCTTAGTCCCTTTATTAATCCGGGGTCGCCACAGTGGAATGAACCGCCAACTTATCCAGCATTTGTTTTACGCAGCGGATGCCCTTCCAGCCACAACCCATCTCTGGGAAACACATTCATACATTCTCATTCACACACATACACTATGGACAATTTAGCCTACCCAATTCACCTGTACCGCATGTCTTTGGACTGTGGGGGAAACCGGAGCACCTGGAGGAAACCCACGCAACCACGGGGAGAACATGCAAACTCCACACAGAAATGCCAACTGGCCCAGCCGGGGATCGAACCAGCGACCTTCTTGCTGTGAGGCGAACGTGCTACCCACTAGGCCTAAATTATACTGTAATAAAGCTAAATTAAAATATGTTAAAAAAATTGTATGTATGTTGTTAGCAACCCAAAATGAACCAAACCGACGTACTATAACTACTAAAACTGAAATCAAGAAAAAAAAATTATGAATTTCAAAAAAAACTACCATGTCAACAAACCAAAAGTAAATATGCTGAAGTACTAAAATGTCTAAAAATAAACTTAGAAATAAAAATGACATTAAATAAATAAAAAACTGGAATGTTACCTTGCCAGCAGACTAAAATAAAACAATTTATAAAAAGCAATAATAAATCTAACCAGACTTAAAATGGCAAAAACATAAATATAGAATTGAACAAATAAAAATAAATAAGCAAAATATATTTTAAAAAATGAATAAAAAGTACTGTGATTGTATCTTAATACTATGCATTGTAAAACTGCTTGGTGTTGATGGAAATGAAACACATCCTATAGGTGGGCTGTTGACATTCCATACCTGAGGGTCCGGGTGAGGGGATTGTGGGTCCACTGATCTCAAGGATGGAGTTGCTCGCTGTTGGTTCAGTCTGACGAACATCTCCTTCTCCCACCCAACCTTCCGAAGCATCGCTTTTAGGCTTTTTCACTCGTTTCACCTGGAATGTTATCTAGAAAGATGAGGAGAAAAACAAACTTAGGAATTCATGTTGATTACAAATATAATCCCTCAATATTAGTCTCTAATGCTAATAATCAAACGCAGTCAGAAACGCTGTGAAAAATGCAGTGTTCTGCACAATTCTGTCATGCTGTCCTAACACAAATCCATAAAGTTACTGTAATTGTTTTTACAAATTTTAGTGAATTCAACATAACAATTAAGTTGTCGTTTCATCTCATTTTAAATTTGTTAAAATAGAAGCAACAAAAGTGATTTTTTGGAGTGAAGGAGGATAAATCTCACGAGCAACTATTTTTCTAAAATAAAATCACACAGCATTTTCTCCCAGTACTTTCACAAAATGCAAACTATGACAATGATTCTGACAGGCATTACCCTCAAAACTGTGTCAAAATATGGTGATTATTCATGTAAATCTAATAAATTAACAGAAACAGTGTTTTATTGACAACTATTTAAATAAACATTATTTAAATACATCAGCCATATAAGATTTTCTGGTCATGTATCTAATCCAGTTACATGGATTATGTCAAATAATCATGGCTATCATTTTCACCACAATCAAGCGCCCATACTGAATTTACTTTACTGTCTTAATTGCAGTTGGATGGAAATCTGATCTGTAACATTAAATGTAATAGAAAAATAGGGAGTCATGCCCAAATTAGATTTGTCCAATTATTCTGTTTATTAGATCATTTCTATATATATATATATATA
>CAIGQQ010031325.1:0-19697 GCA_903798035.1 Danio albolineatus | reverse complement strand
TACAGATTGTATTATAATATATAATACACAAATTTTTTCAACACATTTCTAAACATAATAGTTTTAATAACTCATTTCTAATAACTGATTTATTTTTTCTTTGCCATGATGACAGTAAATAATATTGTACTATATATATTTTCAAGACAATTCTATACAGCTTAAAGTGACATTTAAAGGCTTAACTAGGTTAATTAGGTTAACTAGGCAGGTTAGGGTAATTAGGCAAGTTATTGTGTACTAATGGTTTGTTCTGTAGACTATTGAAAAATAAATTAGCTTAAAGGGGCTAATAATTTTGACCTTAAAATGGTTCTTAAAAACCTCAACCGTTACTCAACCGTTTATGTAGTTACAGGCCTTCAGAATCACTTAATGACCATTCGATGATGTCAGAGTCTCATCATATTCCATCAGATTTCACATCAAGTGACGACAGTAAAGAGAGATGACTGACAAGACCATAATAGAGGATTTAGTGTGCAACAGATCCTAGCATCTGACAAATACCTCACAGGACATCTGACGAATTTTACCGGAAGTAAAAAAGCGTGCGTGCATTGAAAAGCAGTTTTAAACGGGCTTACCCATTCAGCTCCCTCATCATCCTCACAGTTGCCGAAGCAGGGCCCTCCCCCTCTCGCGCCCATGACCCTGTCATTTTTCAGCACACGGATGCCCCGCAGATCCCCCGTCTTCCCGTTCATGTCCAGAGCCCCTTCAAAAGCTCCAATCAGCTCTTCTCTCAGACGCCAGTCATGCTCCTCTTCCTCTCCCCCTTCAGCCTTTGACTCTCGGGTCCTGTCCTGTCCACTGGCCTCCCCAGAGCCGTTACTGTCCACCACCACCTCTGCAGAGGACAACAACAGAGAGACATGATTTCAATGCCGCTTGTTTAGAATAATTCATTAAAGGGACAGTTGACCCCAAAAAAGACAATTCTGTTGTTGTTTTCTCACACGGGACACTTGGCAAGCCAGAAGAAATAAAAGTTTGGAACCAGCTGAGGGTGAGTACATTTTCATTTTTGGATCAACTATCACTTACATCTAATTTCTAAATAATCTGATCATGTCTGTTTGGTATAAACACTACTGCACTGCATGTATCCAGGCAGCTATTGTTTAAAAATAGTAAGTGAAACAGTATGAAATATGAAACGGTATAAAATATGCAGCTGTGAATTATTAAAATGGTAGTGTGCCATATTGCTGTATCACGTGACCACACTGCACAGCATGTTTCATTTAGCAAGAACAGGAGAGATAAAAGACCTTTTTATATTTGATTAAAAATATCTTGACTAGAAATGTCAAATCTATAAAGTGTGTTGGCTCTGTTGCTGTGGTACAGTAAGCTGTAAGGAAATCTCAGTGCAGCAGTGATATAAAACTGGAACGTTGTTAATGTCTTACTGGAGCTGTCGGATTGTCTGAAAGTAACTGCACACCTCAAAATATTTATCAACCAGTGAGAATCAAGCATTCAATGCAAGCGTGCTAATACCACCTTTTTACGTATAAAATGGTTGCATTTCCTGTGCTTTTTGATACAAGAAATTAATTGATACAAGTAAAATAAGTCGAAATAACAGCAATGAAATAAGGGCTCCTTCGTAAGTTCTAAACACGTGGTCACAAGAGATCATTTTGAACTTCAGTTTAAAGGTTCAGGACACCCTGGAGTACTTTTTTTTTTTCTTAAGATTTTAACAGATTTGTGTTTGTTGAACATCAGTTAAGACGGCGTTCGCACCTGTTAGCTTTAATTGTGGGGAAAACTGGATCATTTGGAGCTTTTGTCAACTGATTTCATCTTCTGGGTTTAAAATCATTATTGGGGCGGGATCAAAACCGCGCTCAGCTGCCTGTACCGTGATGACGCGTCGGTTTCTCATTATTATTCATAGCTGAGTTTTCTTATCCAATGAGAAGATCCTGCATCTTAATTATTCATTAGAGCTGCTGTGAGACTGTGCATGGCACTCAGTATTTAGCCGTTTATGAATGGTCGTTTGTGTTTGTTTCCATGATTCACGAGGTTTGTAGCATGGCTTTCGCCACAATGCTGTATTTTTGTCGGGAGAGCTGTATGAGAATTGGATTATGGCAGACTTCGTCTTTTATCAGTTGAGTTTGTTACCATTCAGACACATTGCTGTGCTGCCGTGTTCACCCATGTTTAAAATCCTGCTGGCAGTGATAATGGTTGGAATAGACCAAGCAAGAGACATGCTGTACTGCGTCTGTATTCAGACACGGGGATTTAGGAGGAGAGAAGTCCTCCTTATTTATAGCATTTATATAAACACGATTATCTTTTTAGAATGATATAATTGTGGTTAAATATTATATGAAATTACGAACAGACTATTGTATATGTAGCAGGGCATTACATTACTTACTGTTTATTTCTTTGCATTTTAACTTTGTAAACTACAAAATCATGCATCTCCTCACGTTTTGTGTCAAAAGTTTTTTAGTTTGAGTTGGCGAGTCAACAGTTGTTCTCCCCCCTCTTTCCCCTGCTCTGTGGGCCATATCCACTCCCCTGTTCTGCTCACATCACTCCACGCCCTTCATGAAGCTTTTCTTTTTCTTTTTTTTTATAATTGGAGGTAGACTTGAACTGAAAGAGAGGGGTTTCATGACCCTTTAATAACAAGCAAAAAAGAGAGAAAATTCTGCTTTTAATTACTCCAAGACATCCTTCATAGACAGCAAAGTTTGTCTGCCCAAGTCTTCCATGTCAGACCAGTGTTTATGTTTTGGTTCCTTATCTGGACTTTGAACATCTCAGGATGATTGCTGTCTCCAAAGGGTGAGAGAGCTCTTGGATTTCCTTTAAATATCTCAATTTGTGTCCTAAAGACAAATGGAGGTCTCTGAAATTTGGAATAACATGAGAGTAATTAATCACAGAATTTTTATTTTGGGTGAACGAACCTTTTAAAACCAGATGGAGACAGGGGCTTAGAGTTCTGAATAATGTTAAAAAGAAACTCTATGACACAAAGAAAGGTTATATATTAATCTTACTCTCAAAGAGGAGCGAGTCTTCTAAAGCAGACACTGGCATGGTGGCATCACTGTCCCAAACCTCCTGCCTGCCGCTGCTGCTGCTGGCGCCCGTGTCCCAGTCCTCCAGCTCTGAGTCTTCCTCCACCTCACAGGCTCCACTAGCTACACACACAAACACACACACACGTTTGTTTTTGTGAAAGTGGATACATCACATACGTTTCCATTCATTTTATACTGTTCAAACCGTATATTGTATTGCCCTCACCTCACCTCACCCCACCCCACCCCTAAACCCAACCATCACAGGAGACTGTGTGCAGCTTTACTCTCTGATTAAACTCATTCTGTGGGGTTTATAGGCTTTTTGAGAAATGAGGAAGTCAGCAACGTCCTCATATTTCACCTCCTTTTTGTAATACCTGTGTCATTATACAGATTTGTGTCCTGAGATGTCATAAAAACACGTACACACACACAAACACACACTGGTGTAAGGCGTGCGTTGGAGTGAGTCCGCAGGTCAAGTGCCTTATTGTCCCACCAGTGACGATATACAGCCATAATCGCACTGCTACAAGTGTGATACAACACAAACACTACCAGAAACACTACCAGACTATGGTATAAGAACAGCAATACAACAAACAAAAGAGAGAGATCAACTTAGAAAGTCACTTACCAGTTAAATAATGATTTGATGAGCTGTTGAAATTATGTTTTTCTCCTCTAAGGGTTTATTATGTGGTCTTTGTCGCCATCTTGTGTCAGAACATCAACCATCTTTGCTCTGCTCAATGACAGGCTAATGACCGCTAATGTGGTGTCTCTCCCAAATTATAAATATTTAAAATACGCACTATGCTTAAAAAATAAACTGCATCGTTGCAATCTAAACAACTCCATTCTCACCTAAAAGCCTCAAAAGTACATTATGTTGTCCAACAGCTGCAAATTTGTCAAACTGTAGTGAGTTTTTTGATCTGCTGTCTCTCTATGTGAGCGAAGTAATACAGATGGGTGAAGAGGCTGTACGAGTGCTGATATTGCAGACTATAGCATGGCTATCAGCCAATCAGATTCGAGAACTAGACAGAACAGTATACATAAAAATAAAGCATAAAGCCACGCAGTTCTGCACACACTATGGATAGCTGAAGACAAATTGATTTGCTTGCATGTGAAATTATAATTCTTGGTAACACTTTATTCTATTTGAGTAGTAGTAGACTGTCTGCTTAATATCTGTTGATACTTAGATTCAACAGACATTTAACTGACTATAAGAAACTTTGCAAGTAGATGTCAACTTACACTAACCCTACCCTTAACCCCAACAGTCTACTTATAATCTAATGAGAATTAGTTGCAATGTAACTTAAATTCAACAAACGGACCATCAAAATGTGTGACCTAATTATTTTTCTACGATTTCCCAAGAGCCGTTTAACACAGAGAGGGTTTATTCAACACATTTTTAAATAGAATAGTTTTATGAACTCTTTTTTTTTTTTTTACTAAATTGTCTTTGCTTTGATGATGCAACATAATATTTTACTAGTTATTTTACAAGGTACTAGTATTCAGCTTCAAGTGCCATATAAAGACTTATTAGTAGAGTTAGGTTAATTATTAGGCAAGTAATTGCACATCAGTTGCTTGTTCTGTAACCAACCGAGAAAATAAAATCTTAAGGGGCTAATAATATTGACCTTAGCAGTTATGTTTTTTTAAGTCTTTCTTCGGATGAAAAATGTGATATTAAATACTGTGAAAAATGCTCTGTTAAACATTACTTTAGAAATATTTGAAGACTGAATTCAAATGTTGCAGAAGGGCTAATAACTTTGTCCTCAACTGTATATGGATGATCTGTAGTACTACCTACTTATTTAAAATGATGAATGAAGTTATTTTAAAAGTGCAGCCCATAATTTAAAACACAGTAGTAACATGCGGAAAAAGGTGGATATTTAAATATAGATATTAGTATCTAATGAATCTAAATAAATAGATAAATAAATCTATAAAGGAATAGATATTTATAAAAGTTGCAACACCCCAATGTTAGAAGCAAATGCCAAACACTTTTGTAAGTGACTCTTGTTTTAAAGTGAGCTTGTTAGTTCTGATGGGGTTGCCACATCAATCTCTAAATCAATAGCTCAGAGTTTCCCCAAACCAGAAGAGGACAATGAGTTCATTTTTGTCTGCAGAGCACAGCAGCATCTAAATAAAGCCTGTGCTATTTTCAGTGCCCTGAATTATTGAGGACACGATTCCGCTATTTCAAAGTCTCTCTCGCTCAGCAGTGCCAGGGGAGAGAGAGAGAGCGGGATGCTGAGCAGAAGAGAAAAGGGGAGCAAACCCAGAATAGAAGATGCAACGGTAAAGAGTCTAAAATTGGCTCAAAGATTACAGTGCCTGGGCTATAAAAAGAGCGCCGAGCGCTCTGCCGCTGAGGTTGCAACACTAGGGAGATGGAAGATGTGAGTGATGGAGAGAGGTAAAGTGGGGTAAGCTGTTGATTCACTGCTACTTACATGAACAGGCCTGGTGCTGGAGGTTGTAGAGGAAGGGGTAAAACTGGAGGCAGCGCATTAGAGGCAGGCTGGCCCGACACTGGCCACAGTGAACGCTCAGACTCAGGGTCTGACGAAACACGGCCAAAGCGCCAGTCAGGTTTCCCTGAGAGAGGTGAACGTTGACCAGACTTAACAGGGTGTGAGGCTGGTGTGGAAAAAAAAAACAACAAAAAAAAATTATGACACAGAATACACTTTTCTTTTTTAACAAAGCATTTGGGTCATTATTCTAGGGTTAAGCTTAACAAATTCTACCCTTCCATCTCCTCTAACTGTAGCAAATGGGCTCCTTGGGATATCCTTTTTGGTCAAGCCTAAACCTTTATGAGTTTTGGAGCAAAATTGTCAGATTCTACTATAAGGCTAATTCTTGTGATTAGGCATGGGACGATAACAGTTTTCAAGGTATACTGCGGTTTGGAAAAGTCAAGGTTTTAAAACTGGCAAAATTTTCTGCTATACCGTTCCTAATGTATATAGGAACTTTTATTTGTTTATTTTTAGGACAACAGCATCTTCAGCAGAAAAGATATCCAAAGATAGGCATTTTGAATTGTAAGGAAATATGTGTTATTGAAACGAATAAAGACACCAGTCAATTATTCATTTGAAATATTTAGCCTGACTTGTTTACTGCTCTAAAATACTTTAAATGTTTCTCAAAATAAAATATATTGTGTTCAAAGGGGAAAAAGGTTTTGTTTTTTACCCAGACATTTAAAAAGAATATATTTTAGAGCAGTAAGCAATACCGTGAAACCGTGATTTTTTTTAAATCAAAGTTTATCATATTGTCAGAATCTTATACCGGCCCATGCCTACTTGTGACCTCACCCATGATTCAGCGATCACTGTATTTGGTTGATCTGACTCACTTCAGGGGTTTAGTCATCAAATTAAAAAAAGTTGTCCAATAATGGTATGGTGGTAGCCAAAAAATACTTTTTAAATCCTGGCTTTCTGAGTTCTCTAGCTAGCGCACTACATTTAGAGAGACCTAGACACAATGCTTCTGAATCACTGGCTTCGAAGCCACCTGGAAACCCTTTTATAATTATCTGTCAAATACCAAGCGTAACAGTTTAAAAGTATAGCCCTGTCATTGTTTGCAAGATCACCATAATGCCTATACCTACTGGCCTATATATATGTGTAACATTGTAACATTAACAACCTATGTATAAAACTGAACGACCTGATGTAACAATGGTTTTAAAATCTTTTTAGCAGTCTTTTCTTTTCTGTCTTTTTTAGTTTTTGTTGCTTTTTCTATTGCTCTGTTGCTTTAAGGTCGAGAGAGAGAAAAAAAAGCATTTGGATAATGATTTCCGGGATTTAAAATGACATTTTAGCCAGTCCTGCAAGTTGACAGTGACTTCAGAAAATGTTCTGCCCATTAAATTATTATTATTGGTCACAGTTTTTGTTACAAGGTATCACTGATACCACTAATACAGTTTTAGAGATTATTTTTAGGTTGAAAACTCACATAGCGCTGCCGACTGTTGTCATTACACTTTTACAGTGATTAGTTTGTCCACAAGGTGGCAACACTGTCCCAGGCCATAGTTTTAAAGAGAACAAATAGACAAAGAGAACAAATAGAACAAAGAGACCTTGAAAAATAGTTTAAGATTTGAGGCCTAAAATGTATTTATTTTTACTTTTGCAGACTCTGTGAAAACCCTGTAAATACTTATGAAGCATTATGGGTATCTATTGCCGTGGAGAATGTTTTCATTTCCATGTGCTTTAAAAAAAATTAAACGGCTATTTCCTAAGTGTCAAAAAAAGTTTTTATTGCTCTAACATCTGTAAGAGGCAGTCAGTGGAGTACTCTAAACACAGCATTCTTATACTTTACACCAATCTGCACTCGTCTTCTTATCTTAAGTTATTTCCTTGCTTCTCTGAGTCTTCGGTTTCTCCACCATTAAAACGCACGATTAGTTCTCTGACTGTAGCCGGTCTTAGCCAATTTAATGACGCAAATCCTAAGTTTATGATACTCCTTAGTGGTTCCCATCCTCCTTCCACTGTTATCTCTTTCCTTTTCCTGGCAGATGCCATCTGTGGTCAAACTTTGCTTTCATTATTTTCCAACCATGGCAAGACTTCCTATAATACACTATAGTTTCATAATCATTTTTTTACAGATAATGTGCTCTCACACAGATTTGAATGCATTCTATTCTCATGTTCTTTCCTCACACAAAAGTGCTTCACGAAGACCCATATGAATCAATCAACATATTCGTACATGATGCATAAATGCATATAGGACATAAAGATAAGAATTTTCTACCACACCATGTGCTGCATGTTAAAATAGGGCAATGAATAAGCATGTAAACATGGCAATCTAATTATGCAATCACTTCCGGCTTAAAGTGAGTGGTAGAAGTAACAAACTCTGCATTTTTCAACTTTTTCTGCAATGCCGAAGTAAGCTCTTGTCTGCGATTGTCTTCCTTTTCATTTACCTATGAGTAAATGACTAGAAATAACAAATGGCAGTAAACGTCAAACTAAATAATTTAATAAGAAAATACAAGTTTCCAATTTCAAGAAGCAAAATAAGCTATTGTTTATGGCTATTTTTAGTCAATGGAAGTGAATGAAACAGGAATTATTAACTCAATTAAGCTACAAAGGCCGCCCCACTCTTATTTTTGATACGTTTTATCCAAAGCTCAATCTTTTACCCTGTTCATTGATCAGTCAATTTCTCATCCCATGTGAAAAGTCCTGGGGTTATACTTGATTGGATGCTCTCGGTTGGTTCTCATATTAGTAATATCTCATGTTCTGTCTTTTTTTCATTTGCGTAACATTGCAAGACTTCGCTCTTCACTATCTCACTATGCTTGTTCATGCTTTATCAGCAATCACAGATTGATTACTGTAACTCCCTCCTATCTGGCATCCCTGATAAGCAACTTCATAGACTACAGTTAATTCAGAATTCAGCGGCTGGGATAGTTACCTGCTTGCGTGCTTCTGATCACATAACTCCATTCTCTTTCACCTGCACTGGCTCCCTGTTCACTATCATATACGATACAAAACCTTCCTCTTAACATACAAAGCTTTTCATAACTTGGCCTCTAACTATCTTTCTGATCTTCTTCATTTGTACACTCCTTTGCGCTCTCTGAGATCATCTTCTGCTGAACTGTTGTCTGTTCCAAACTTCAAGATGAAGTGATTTTGGTAGCGGGACTTTTAGTTGTACAGCACCAAAGTTATGGAGCTCCCTGCCTTTGCACATTCACCAGGTGCACTCGATTTCCAATTTGAAATCTCATATAAAAACCTTGTCATTCAGAATAGCTTCTAATGATTTGCTGGTTTGGGCGCCACGGTGGCGCGTGAGTAGCACGTTCGCCTCACAGCAAGAAGGTCGCTGGTTCGATCCCCGGTTGGGGCAGGTCCCGGTTGGGCCAGTTGGCATTTCTGTGTGGAGTTTGCATGTTCTGCCCGTGGTTGCGTGGGTTTCCTCCGGGTGCTCCGGTTTCCCCCACAGTCCAAAGACATGCGGTACAGGTGAATTGGGTAAGCTAAATTGTCCATAGTGTATGTGTGTGAATGAGAATGTATGGATGTGTTTCCCAGAGATGGGTTGTGGCTGGAAGGGCATCCGCTGCGTAAAACAAATGCCGGATAGGTTGGCGGTTGATTCCGCTGTGGCGACCCCGGATTAATAAAGGGACTAAGCCGAAAAGAAAATGAATGAATGAATGAATGAATGAATGAATGATTTGCTGGTTTAATTTCCTGTCTATTGCCTTTTACTACTTGTATTTTTATGATGTGCTTGTGATATACTGTAAGTTGTACTTGAGTGCTTTGAAAGGCACCTATAAATAAAAGATATTATTATTACTATTATTTTTATTATTATTATTATTATTATGTGGAAAACAAGGTGAATAGAGAGAGTTTTTGGTTGTATTTGAAATCGCGCCTATTTAAAGTGCACTCAATCAATCCCATAATGCACAGCAATAACAACTCTACAACCCATGTACACTAAACAGCTAGAAAATCCCATTAATGCACTGAGAGTTTAGATGCTGAAAACAAATGTCTGCATTTGATGACAAAATTTTAGTTAACATGACAAGTAACACTTGTATACATGACAGAAATAAAAAGTCTTGGTGTCATTACTAGTCGACCCTTTTCACATGATGTCACTTTACGCTGTGTATCGTTACTTCCGCCTACACAGAACTCCCCACAGAGAACTCACCCAGACAGCTGTATATTACTGCAGATACGGTTAGACTGACACTACAGCTGTTTTTTGTTGTCTCCGTTCAAGGTGAGACATCTGACATCTAAAAAAAACTTAAAGATTTCTGCTTGAACCAAAAAAATGGGACTTTAAACAAAGTCTATTGTTGTATTTGAGCCTTACTAATCAAACAAAATCATAATAAAAATTTATGGTTTCAAAAATAACACCAAGAAGACTGCATTTAAATTCATTTTTATTACATTATGAATTTATTTGTAATGTTACTAATTAAAAGGTAGCACAGATATCAAATTAAATCCACCCGAAAGGTAGCGTTAGGACAAAATTAATTCCTTGAAATGGAGAAACTGAACAAAACATTAATCAGGGCTTGACAATAAGGACTGCCCGATGGCCCGGGGCCAGTGTGCGACACGCTCGGGCCAGTTTACAGAATGGTTAGGGCCAGTGCTGCCTTGTCACAAAAGTTTGGCTGCGACTGTCTGTCAAATGCATGCAAATACAATCTTAGGGTGCTTTCACACATAGATGTTTGTTTCGGAATATGTCTCGTTTCCCCTGTTAGCGAAGTTCGATTGGCGTATGGGAATCCAGCAATCACGCTCAGATCCGCAAATCAATCAGTCCAGGATCGCCTGAATGAGGTGTGGTGTCTGCTCAATTGTGCGGATCGAGTGTAGTGAGAAAACAAAACTATCCAACGAACTAACGACCCAGGCTATATCACAGTGTATTAGGATTGTGTAATAGTCATGTATACGGCTATATGAATAGAGAATTATGAGTAGGGCAGGATGTCATTAATACTGAAATAAACAGCTATTAACTTTTTTTTTGGTGGGGCCAGTGAAAATTTTGGCAGGGCAAGTAAAGATCTGAACCACTGGCCCGATCGGGCCATTAGGAAAAATCCTTTGTGTTGAACCCTGTTAATGGATCAGTAAATAATAAATGATAAAACTGGTTGCATTTATAGACATACTTACTAGGTAATATAAGAAGATTTAATAAAGAATTGTACTCATGCTGGAACATTTACATATAACAGATAATACGTTCAGAGCAGCATTAAAGTAAAAATAAATCCATTATTGAAGAAATAAACTTAATTACTAAGTGAAAAGGTTGCAAACATTTGCTTTCCTAGATAAACAATAGCTTATTCCTATTCTTAATAACTTAAAAATCATTTTCAAACTCAAAAAGCAGTTCAGTATTGAAAGAGAAACATTTAGACATATGCTCAATACCAATATTAGTGTTAAATTAGATTGTGAAATGTAAATATTTTTATTTGGAGGTTTTCCAGAGAAGTCACCCATTCATCCGAAGGTAAACCGGAACTAAAAATACACTGCGTTGCAGATAAAGGGAAGTGAAGTGACGTGTATTGTGAAAAGGGTCTACAGGCAGCTCACTAAGTGCTAAACAACTATCACAGGGTCTGACCAAGACATTTAAAATCTAATCTGTCTGAGGGGTTTAACATCCAGCAATGCGCAAACAAATTGGCGTTCCTACCAGTGCTTGAATTCACTCACTCATCTTATTCACTCCTTCAAGTGGACTATATCAGTGGACTAATGCAGGGAATAGTGTGTTAGGAAATAGTGGGGTGATTTTGGATAGAGCACTCCAGTGTAGGTCAGTGTTGTGAACGTTTACCTCTGATTGGTTGATCTGCAGGGCCTGTTGCAGCAGCTCGTGGGCTTCGCTGTGCAGGCCGTAGTGCAGCAGCAGATTAGCGGTGTTGACCAGAGGCAGGTCTCTGTGCTGAGGCGGAGCAGAATGAAGAGCCTGACGCAAGCACACCAAAGCTTGTGTACCATTTCCTTTAGCACGCCAGAAAAGACCTGCCTCATTCTGCATCATCCACCGGGGACCACTCATCTGAGAGAAAGACAACAATCTTTGTGTTAATATCTCAAAGAGAATACAGGTTTTACCATCACAGTGATATTTATATGTTTAAGGGCTAGGACTCAGGGCATCACAGTGGCGCAGTAAGCAGCACGATCCCCTCACAGCAAGAAGGTCGCAGGTTCGAGCCTCGGCTGGGTCAGTTGCCATTTCTATGTGGAGTTTGCATGTTCTCCCCATCTTCGCGTGGGTTTCCTCCGGTTTCCCCCACAAGTCCAAAGACATGCGGTACAGGTGAATTGGGTAAGCTAAATTGTCCGTAGTGCATGTGTGTGAATGAGCGTGTATGGATGTTTCCCAGTTTTAAAATATTGCTTTAGAATTTGCATACAATTGGCAAATTTCTAATCAAACCCCTTACAAAAAAAGATTGATGTTCCCTTGGGGTGATTTTGGACTTTTACAAAACAGCATTAACACATATAATGGGAGATGGAAATGCATTTGTAGAATAAACTCTGATGTAGCAAACAATATACCCATGTGACCAAGCAGTGGTCTCCATTATGCCTACTGTTTTTACTGGGACCCATGCTGGTTAGGCACGGGACGATAACCGTTTTCAAGGTATACCGCGGTTTGGAAAAGTCCAGGTTTTCATACCGCCAAAATTTTCTGCCATACCGTTCCTAAGGTATGAGTAAGATTTTTTATTTACATTTCTTTTTAGAAACAAACAAATGAAGACAGCAGAGATCAATGATTCACTTGAATTATTTAGCCTGACATGTTTACTGCCCCAAAATACTTTAAATATTTCTCAAAATAAAATATATTGTGCTCAAAGGTAAAAAAGGTTTTGTTTTTTAGCCAGACATTTAAAAAGAAGATATTTTAGAGCAGTGAACACAATACCGTCAAACCGTGATATTTTCATCCAAGGTTATCATACTGTCAGAATCTTATACCGGCCCATGCCTACTGCTGGTTACTAGGTTACCAATACTACAGTCAGCTGCTCTAACAACCTGATGGAAATGCACTTAAATTTACATTTAAAAAAAAAAAAAAAAAGAAGAATATATTTGTTTTAGTTCAGAATGGAAATGCAGCTAACAGTGGCTTAAATTTGCTTCTGTTCCATACACAAAACTTCAGAACACTTTATGGCCTCATTTACACCTCTTTTTTTTTTGCGTGTCCACATCGAAGTCAGAAATGTTGAACTCATGAAAATGAAAAATCCATCATTTACTCAACCTCCACTAACTTCAAGCTGTTTGAGCTTATTTAGGATATGCTGAAGAATTTTAAAAGCTGTAACTATTGACTTCCATAGTGTTTCTTTTTCCTACTTCGGGTGTCAATGGCTATCAATTTCCAAAATGTAAAAAAGAAAAAAAAAAGAAAAAAGAAAAAACATACTTTTGTATTCAACAGAGTAAAGAAGGACAGAAAGTTGTACTTCTGAAATAGTTTTTGTGTTTAAAAAAAGTAATGAATGTATATGAGAAACAAAAATGCTGCTTCTGTACATTTTGTAAATGTAAATTTTCAGAAAGGTAAACAAAGCCTACTTTTACACAAATAAGAGCAAATTAATGACTACTTTAATAGTGCCTCTATAGAAAAACTATGCATTGACAAAAAGTGTTAAAGAGGCTGGACTAATTTGTATAATTATGGACAGTCTTAAGATGGAAATTCTTATGAAAAAATGTCAAAACGTAAGGAGTGGAAAGTGAAACCGAACAATCAATAAATGTACAATAAAATCTTTTTAAAAAAGAAAACAGTAGAAATGTACCCTCACGTCACATCTTCAATTCAAATTTGACTAGATCAATCTAGACCTCAACTAGCCAAACAAGGCAAATCATGAAAATGCGAACACACTTGATACGAGCACCATGTATCCAGGACTCTTTACCTTCTCCAGAGCCTGAGCAATCAGTGCTCCAGTTTGCTCCAAACTCCTCCCACCACCTCGCTTCAGCAGCACCTGCACAAAACACACAAACACACTGAATGACTCACCTGAGAAAACAAAATACTCCTACATACTTAAAAGCTCCCACCACCTGCTCCTCCTGCACTGCGCAGCTCAGGTAAGAGTATGTAAGTGTGTGAAGCCTGTTAGTGAACGCCTTCAGACTTACTGAGCTGCATCATACTGTACCTCTGCGGCCTGTGGGTCACGCAGCTCTTTCTCCAAGGCCCAAGACATAGAGTCCAGCGGGTCTCTATTGCCGACAGCATTCTTTAAACTGCAGTCTGGCATGTTTGCAGATGATGGAGGGCTTTTGCTCTCCAAGAGGATATTCAGAGCCCTGGTAACATAACATCAAGAAACACTTCACTGATTAATAATTTTGGGAAAAGTAAGTAAACGAATTTACATATTCAATATAAATCTTTCGGTCCACAAAATGCAATCATAATAAATAAAGAGTTTGAATTTATAATCATTTTTCAAATATTTCCCAAGTAACGTTTAATTTAGCGAGGAACTTTTACATTTTTTTGTATATATATTTTTTCTTTTGGAGAAAGTCTTATTTCTTTTAGTTTGGCTGAATAAAAGCATTTTTTTTAACAATTTTTAAGTCATTATTATTAGGGTTGGGTACCGAAACTTGGTGCCATTATGGCACCAGTACCTATGGAACCGGTATGGACCGGACCGAACCAGCATATGAATTTCGGTGCCATTGGTGCTGTGACAAGGACATAAGAAGCATCAAGGGGTACATCAAAGGCACACATAGGTATGCGTTATGTCACACCATCTATTAACATTTAATTTTAAACAACTTTGAGAGTTACGGACACCATCTGCGATGTTTGTTTTTGTTGCTTAGGAAACACACGCAAGTAGACAAGACGCATGTTCGCGTTCATTTAATTAATAATTAAAGTTAATTTAATTGACCATATATAAATCAGTTGATATTAACTCATGTAAACACCTTAATCATATTACTGTCTTATTCAGATTAAGGCAAATCATTAGATTACTGATGTCCATGTAAATGTGGTCCCAAGCCCAACCCTATAGAAAAAAGGTGTTCCCTGATTTTGATGACAGCCTTTCCACAGGTTAGTAGTAAGCTAACGTGATGTTAATTGCATAATGCAAAACTTGCATTCATGCCAACAAACAAATGATCAAAAGAAATATATTAATGCAATTCAATTTAAATATATAAAATATGAATCGATGTTTGCTTTAAACCAATTATATTGTTCAATTAAAATTATTAAAGAAATTGTTGTCAAATAAAAGATTTTCTAGAGTCATTTACCATAATTTTGTGGCTAGGCTCGGGTATCTTTTAGGCACCGTTATCGTTTTAAAAAGTATTGATTTAGCACCAGTATCAAAATAACCCTAAACGATACCCAACCCTAATTATTATTGACTCCTTTTAGATTTTTTATATCAACTGGCTAAAAGCAACCCCGTTACTTGACTAATTGCCCTAACTTGCATAATTAACCTAGTGAAACCTTTAAATTGACATTTTAGCTGAATACTTGTATCTTGCAAAATATCTAGTAAATATCATCATGGCAAAGACAAAAGAAATCAGTTATTAGAACTGTTTAGAAATGTGTTGAAAGAAAATTCTCTCCGTTAAGCAATTTTTTATTACATATAATTATATTTATATATTTTTAATTGAACAGGAGTGCTTATATTTTGGAGTTTAACAGTACATAATCTTGTGATTTATACTGTAGAAACAGGTGAACGTGTCTTACTTAAGGTTGCGGGATTCAGGTGGCAGGAAATAGGTGGGAAGGAGGTAAGCAGGGGGGATTGTGGGAAACCGCTGTGCACAGTCTGACCTCCGGGGCCAAAGCACCGTCCGACTCTCCTGTTCACAACAAACAACCAGACAGAATGTGAGCTCAACTTATTCGTAACTGGCATAATTACCATAATTACTAGATGACAGCCTAGACAATCTACTCAGAGCTTTCATACTTAGAATTACGCATTTCTATGGCAACACTAATGGCACAAAATGGATCGGCATAATCTGAGCAGTCATCAGACAAAACCACAACAAAACAAGTTGTATAATTTTCTATTTATTCATCTTCCTTTCTTTCTTTCTTTCTTTACAAGAAATTTAAAATTAGTTGTACTCTGCGGTACTACAATGAACCGTTTTGTAACATTTTTTCAGTCAATTATTGAAAATAAATCACACAAGATAACTAACTGCATGAAGTTTGCATGTTCTCCCCATGTTCGCGTGGGTTTACCCCAGGTGCTTTGCTTTCTCCCACAGTCCAAAGACATGTGGTACAGGTGAAGTGAATAAACTAAATTGGCGGTAGTGTACGAGTGTGTGAATGAGTGTGTATGGATGTTTCCGAGTACTGGGTTGCAGCTGGAAGGGCATACGCTGTGTAAAACATATGCTGATAAGTTGGCGGTTCATTTCACTGTGGTGACCCCTGATGAATAAAGAGACTAAGCAGAAGGAAAATGACTGAATGACTGAATGAACTAACTGCATTTTATTGTGAAGAAGTGATTGTTTTTTTTTTTTCATTCAGAAAATTTCTAATATAAGTGTACAAGGATATAAATACACTTTACAAGTCAGGATCTTACAATCATGGAAATTCTATATAGCGTGAACACATCTTTATAATCTAACATATAGTCATCCTATATTCAATGTAATCATCATTCACAACCACTTATTTTATTAAATTCACACAAAGTGATTTTAATGATTTTCTTTCATTATAAAATTAAATTAGTTAATGAGTTGTCCAAGACATTAGCACAGAAAGTATAAACATCCTAAAAATAAAACAATGATCTTTTAGGTTTTTGTCAAAATACTCCCCGATCAGAACCAAACAACATCAGAAAGATTCTCTTAAAGTGAAAGAACATTAAAGACGATTTATATCATAATCTGTGGTCCTTTATTCATATAATGCAAGTCGTTATTGATATAATGCAAGTCAATGGTGGTCACCTGTTTTTGAGCTTAAAAATAAACACATACAAACAAATGTTTTGATTAATTTTCATTTTTGGGTGAACTGTCCCTTGAAGGTCGAAAAACTATTTAAAATCAACAACAGATCATAAATGATCAAACGCATTTGTTGAACTCACTAGTCTGAAACCCATTTTTTTGTGATAATAACATTTTTAATCTGAACTGTTTTTCAGCTAATAATATTATAGTAAAGTAATACACACACAGTTCTGTTTTTAACCATATTAATATTTTGCATCAACACTCTCTTACATCAGAGGTGGTGGTCTCTTTATCCCAGTGGGCTGCAGGCTCCCGTCCTAAAGACACAGTGTAGGACTGCTGAGGACTGTGACTCTCATTTACACTCAACTCCGACACCAGAGCAACACTGCTGGCTACTGACACCTCCTCGCCAAACTACAAACATCCACAGAGAAAACAGGGGACATAAATGCATGAGATACTGCTTTTAAATAGCAGTTAATAAATGAGCTGACAAACTAATCTGTTTGTTTGGCTCCACCTTCAAAAATTAGTCTTATAAGAAGTACAAACAAAAGCAAAGATGACAAACATTTGTGTACTCCGCTTGTATAATGAAATGAGTGAACCTGAAGTGCAGGATGGTAGGGATTAAAGAAAACACAAGCAAATAGCCCAGTGGTTAAGTTCGCCGACATATAGCACCATGGTGCTCACGGCAACCCGAGTTCGATTCACAGCTCGAGGTCCTATGCCGACCCTTCCCCTCTCTCTGCTCCCAATGCTTTCTTGTCGGTCCTCCACTATTCTATCCCAATAAAAGATGAAAAACCTCTAAAAATAACTGTTTAAAAAAATATATTTCAAGTTCAAGACATTCTTTGTTTGACAGAAGTAAAAGCGAAGTGTTCCTACAGTCTTTGAAACCCAAGACCAGGGGTGCTCAAGTTGGTCACCCCTGCCCTAGACATTTAAAGGCGCAATATGTACACATTTTTCAATAAAATATCCACAAGACACTAGAACAGGGTTATTTATTTGGATGACTTGTGTACTTCTATTATTCTAAATGTTTGGAAGAATGTTCAAATCCAGGGAGATGAGCAATTTTGAGCACAGACAAAGAGCGTATGATGTGTTGCCATGATAGTGACATCATGCAGCCTCAATTTACAGTTTGGTATATAGAACTGGGTAACTGGGAAACAGCAAATATTGTGTTTAATATGTTCTGCTTCTGCATCTTATTATACGACATAATTAAAGCTCTGCTGCCTTTGTGCACTTCACACTCTCAGCAATTGTTTCAAGCATCTCGTTTCATTTCGATGGTTTTCAGATTTATTAGGCTTCATACTACCATGATACTAAGTTTTGAATATTTTAGCTCATGCATGAACACGTTAAGCCTGGATTATACTTCTGCACTGAGTGATCGGCGTGACCCATGGCGCATGCAATGTGCGTTGTCGTGCATTGATATACTTCAGCGTGCTGTTTGTGTTGCTCTGCAATAACTCTTCCGAAACGCTTGCTGGCAGTAGTTTTTATGTTCCTCTGTTTTGAGTTTCTTCGCTGGTGTTTTGTTTTTTCTGAACGCTACCTTAATGTGCATGTGGCTCAAATTCACTCATTTTGAGACGAAAACCGGCAGACATGCAACAACTTTAATCATAAAGTAAACACAAAACAACAGTTTCCATTGAGAGCTCCTTTATGGCACTCGACACTGGTAAACACTCGCTCCATCTGGCTCGTGCGGCTCTCACCCGCGCCCACACTCGTCAGTGCCACAAAGCTGACCAATCATAGAGCTTGCGCTACGCGTCGTTGCGTCATGTAGTAACATTTTTTGAGAGGAGTGCGTCAGAGTCGGTGATGGCCATGGCGAGGGCTATTAGACCACGTGCAGGCTGCACCGGCGCATATGCATGCGCTTGACGCGGAAGTATAAATCAGCCTTTAATTTGTTGTGAATATGCACCTTCTAGTGGCAAATAATTAAATACTTTGCCTTTAAGTTTAACTTCAAAATTGATTTGTAGACATGGAAAAGCCAAGTAAATGAAAAGGTTTTTAAAACTCCATCTGCATTTAATAATCAATTCACATTTTTGTTGTTAAGCGAACAATTTTTAGTGAGGCACCGGTCATGATTTTTTCATTGCAAATTCCAATTCCAATTCTGTTTTTTTTTAACCATCACTTCGATACTGATTTTGTTTTTCTTATTTCCTAGAAACTAGAAAAAAATAATTGTATATGAGCAAAACGTTTATTTGCTTCATTACAGGCTGAATCTGCTGTGACTTCAAATGAGGGGCTATTAACTGCACTTTAATCTTAATACACACAAGGGAGCAACACCCATTATCTTGGACTGTGATTTAATAGATTGTATAATTTCAAAATATGAAATGAAAAATCTATCTGAGAGTAAGTGTTGTAAACAAAGCAGCTGCTCTGGTTGTATTTAAATGCGTTATCAGCCTAGTAATTTACTATAATCCACACATTCAATGAAATTAACAGATGCACCACTATACTGAATGAAATCCATGTACATCAAGTATAGATGTTTAATCAAGCTTTAGACTTACAAATATAAACCCCAAGTGATCGCCTAAATGAGCTGAAACACAAACTGTCCAAACACATAAATACAGTGCCTATAGAAAATCATCACACCCTTTGAAAATCTATACCTTTACTCACATTACACCCTGCTTTCAAAAGAAGTTGAATAAAGGCACAGGTTAGTAGAAAGCTACAAAAACATTTTTTTCAGGCTGCATGATAAATAGTCAATATTTTAAAGGGGTTTGATGATTTTCTATAGGCACTGTTTGAACCTTACAGTATTTACTATAAAGTTGTTGCAATGCTATTTGTATGCAAATCTGGACACAGATTGGCCAAGCTGAAAAAAAAAAGAAAAACGTCTGTTTGTCAATTGTGCATTTATAACAAT
>CAIGQQ010031324.1:20096-33886 GCA_903798035.1 Danio albolineatus | reverse complement strand
TGTGTGTGTGTGTGTGTGTGTGTGTGTGTGTGTGTGTTTGTGTGTGTCTGTAAAAGATGTGTTCTCCGTATTCTCCTTCACCCAGAGCTGCGTCCGTTGCATTGACGTCACGTTCATCTATTTCCCTCCTTTCGCCGATCTCTTGATGAAAGACATTACCGCTGGATTCGGTGGCCGTGTTATCGTTTAAGGAGACAGTATGACAAATGCTCGAGATATTAGAAAAATGTAAACATTCTTTATAGCAGGAGAAGCGAGCGCACACGCCGACCACATAAACACAGCGAGACACGCGGATTAAACTCTTTCTTGAAAACAGAAGGACACGTGAAAACACGACTGTTTCTAATCTTATCTTCCTCAAAGTCACGCAGTTCACACCAGACTACATGCAATAAAACCTGGCGCAGACAGTCATATAATGGTGGATTCAACGGCTGATGCTGATGATGATGATGCAAAGGCGAGCAGACGTTGCCAATGAACCCTAGGCCTCACGTAAATCCACCTGATCACGATTTTACGAAAGAATTAAGCCACGATTTAGGCCGTTTATCAAAAAGACTTTAGAAGCATTTATCCCAAAGATCATTCATGCAAACACAACTGTAAAAACGGATGCTGCTTTGTAAGACCAAGAATTATAGGCTGGGCGCGGTGCCCTACTTGCAGCATTTGAGGTCGCAGCCCAGAGTTTAATCAGTCCTTGCAAACACCTGACGCAGCATGCAATGAGACACTGGGCTATATTTAAAAAAACAAAATGGCAATGTATGATTTGCACGCTGACGAAACTGGAAAAAAAATCACATTCCTTGGTCTGCTCGTGTGTATGCATCAGTAAACTTGTTGCTGTACTGTTGCCGAGGCCTGCAGTAGTCGCGGTGTAGTCGCTGTCCGTGGTGCTGAACCAGCCGCCCGCTCGCCTCAGTGGAAGGGCTTTTCTTTGTTCTCAGTGTGTGCGGTCTAGACATCTCAGGTTGCATTTTCGTAGTGGTGTGATTTGCTAAAGCATTTTAAAAATTGCCACATGTTCCACATCTGCTAAGTCCAGTTAGAAGGACATATAAAACACAGACACGACTGACTTCAAGAGAAAAAGTTTCATTATTTCATCCGGATGTTTGCTCATTGCGAAACCCACTATACAGACTCTAAAAGTGCAGCGGAGATGTCAGTGCGATTCATAAATGTTACAACAGCGCGAATCGTGACCATTCGGCAACAATGAGAACAGCACTCAGTGAGAACATCGCAGTAGCGAATTTAAAGTTGCGAGAGAGCCGCATGATATCAAGGGCGAATCGTCTGCTGCGATTATAACACTCTGCCAGCTACCGAGATCACTGAAAAGTAATAAGAAATACATGTGACAAAGCGGGACGTGTTCCAATCACGCAAACACATAGAAGTCGCGTGCTTCCATGTAGTTTGAGTCTGTGCATCTGTTTCCATGCAGCCAGAAGACTCATCACAATCAAGTTGTCACCGAGTTCATTCATGATCGCTGCAGACCCGATCTGAAGTCATGTAAACAGCGCAAAAGTTCAGAAGTGAAACGGAAAGAAGTCAGATCACTCACCGCATACATGTATTCTCGGTCATCGAGGTGAAAAGTGATGTTCGCACAGTGTTCAGAGAGGAATCTGGACAACCTCAGAGTACTCAGACGTGCGCGTGCATTTGGACCACAGCGCTGCTCACTGCGTGAATGCGCTCACTCGCTTCTTCTTTTTTTTTTTTTTTTTGAATGAAGAGAGACACCTAGAGAAAATATCAGAGCTCCTGGTGTGTTTTATGGGGGGGGGGGGGGACATTGAACATGATTAGCGAGAAGTTAAAGGAGGACTAGCGTCCCGCAAACTTGTTTTACATAGACAAACGCAAAGATCTGCGCGCTCACGGTAAGAATTTACGCAGCTCTCTTAACCAAACGCAGCGTTTGATGTGTCACCGACTGGTGTGTATTTTTAAAACGCGTTTTGTTATGTTCAGTCGCTGCTCATTTCTCCAGCCATACTGTTAATTGAATGGACAGCAGGGCTTCTTGGATACAGCAGTGTCATTTCTGTTGGTGGAGAGCACAGCTTTCCCCGCCACCAGCCTATCGCTGTGCTATTGACCCGCATTGACGTCATTGCGTCATTAGGTTTCCCTGGGAAACGCAGAAATTCAAAAATAGTATCAAATTAATTCAGCTGACAAAGAGAGGGGGCGGGGCTCTGGTAAAGCGGGTCTGATGGTGATGTGGAGGTTTCTCTCCTGGAAGTGTGGCACTCAAGCAGACGCGGTGTGTTACTACTGAGCCGTCCAGACACTTCAGCTGAGCGCTATTTTTATTTGCTAGAAATCCAGCTTTAAGTGTACTGCTGCGAGTAGCGAAAGAGTTGAAATGTTTTGTGCTTTTAATGGGTACCACTATTATATGTTGAGCTGGGAGGATCAGCGTTCATTTCTTTTATTACTGAGAAGCGAGGATGTGCGTAAAATTAAACTATAAACGCTAATATGAATTTGATAGCCACTCTTACAGTGGTTTAATACTAGTGATCTTTTAGAACGGTTATTAGTCATTTACACCTTACAGTAAGTATCACAAATGAACCCATGTATGTCTTTGTGTTTGATTTCTGTCATGTTTTTAGATAGTGGATGTCATGAGGCTTCACAGCCACCTTGTGGTCAAATTTAGGATGACATTCAGTATAGCAAAAGAAAAAGAAGTCACAATTACAACATATTCACCCTTCATCATCTCAACAGCCGTTTTTATTCGTTTAATGCTAGAAGTTTTTCAGGAGGGCTTGATTTGGTAAAACACTTCATAACGCAGCTCATTCACAGAGATTTCTGTAATCAATATAAACCATTTAAATATGATACATTAGCATGGATCTTTTACATGTCCACCAATACTGGACGTGGGATTCAAGTTTCATGAAGTAAAATAGTCAGAAAACATCTTTAAAAACCTCTCGTCCACTAATTTTTGAGGAACTTTTCGTGTATTACATGTTTATGAACACCAACGGTTATGTTCTTTTGTGTTTCTAAGTACTGATTATAGAACAATAAATGAGAGATCTATAACTTATAATATATATATATATAAGTCAACCGCTCAGCTGTGAAAACCATTTTTTATCTTTGAGCAAAATAATTTCCTTATTTAAGGTCCGGGTTTCTAAGGGGAACAGAAAATATATGTCGTTATCTGTTCTTTTGCTTACTTTAAATATGTTCTGTCTTTATTCTGAACATCAAGGATTTATTTCATGTCATATATATATATATATATATTTATTAACCAAGTGTCCACATGTTTGTAATATCTGATATTTTAACTAATAAAAAGAGGAGGATGTACAGATGCTTCACCCTGCTTTGATGGCAGATATACACAGAAATCCTCTGCGCATATGAGCTTAGCTAACACTAAAATGTATCGGGCTGAACTGTAATCATTAGCAATAAGTAAATCTGAGAATAAATGTGTGAGGGAAAGGATTGTGTGTTTTAGAAACCTGTGTTCTGAATAACATTAAGACACCCTTTATACACCTAGCAGCTATTGCAGAGAGGGACATAGGAATAGGATGGTAGTAAAATTGCATTATTGATATTGTTTAAAAAAAACATTAGCATTCAAATACAATCTGGCACAATCGATGTCAGAATCAAGACCCCCAGGTAATACCCCTTTCCGGGATACCAAGATGTTTCATAGAAAATAAATAAGCGACCCATAAGCCATAAAACATCATAACATTTTCTTTAAGATCAAAAAAAAAAGTAACCGTTCAGTTGGAAAGCCAACCTCATAGACAGTAATGATATGCTTTATATTTATGAAATTAAGACAACAAATAGACAAACACAGTGATTCTCACTGATAGCTAAGATTAAGGAGCATGTTTATGTGTCTGTGTGTGTGTTCAGGGAGCTCGCCGGTCCCTCTTGGAGAGGAGGTAGCACTGGATGGTGCGCAGACGGTCTTTGGCTGGCCCAAATTCTGGCTGGAGTTTTAGAGTTGACTCATACCAATTCATGGCCTTCTCAAACTCCTCCTGTGAAGAGAAGTAGATGTTGCATTCGTTACTTATGGTTGAGGTATGGGTTCAGTCAAAATATGAAATCTACTATTAAAATCTGAGAGTCTGGCTGCAAACCTGGTGCAGATGCAAACTGAGACTGCGTGCACTGCTTTTAATGCATACACCTAACCCCGGCCATCACAGTGATGTCACTAACTCTATTTGTGCAAATCTGCAGGCGGATACTATTAAAGAGCCCCTATTATGGGTTTTTGAAAATGAGCTTGTATGCAGTGTGTCACACAGCTCTGAGTGCAGTGAAATGTCCAGCTAAGGCTTAAATCTGAAAGTGCACAGTGTTTAAAACTATTGATTCATCTATAAAACAGTCGACTCATAGTTCCTCAAACGAGTCGCCGTGCTTACGAGTCTTTAGCCGTTTCGGCATGACGTGAACACGAAACATAAGCCCCACCCATTTATGCGCACGCTGATTCAAAATCCCCAACCCCACTCACAAACAACAGCGGTGCGAAAAAGTTGCCAGATCGGGCGGTTTTAAATTTGATTGTGCAGGTAAAACCTTTTGGACAGGGTTTGGGCTGAAATCAGGCAGCTACATCTGGCAACACAGTGAAGAGCACTGTGCTTAGCTGGATATTGGAAGTGTGCAGAGAACCCAGAGATGAGACTGTGAAGAGTCAGTAGTTTCTGCAGAAATATCTCTGCATTAAACCCAGCCATGAGCTGTTCCCCCTCCGAGGAGTGCTTACAACGGAGGATTAGGAGCACCAGGACATTTCCCTGGCCTGCTATCCAGCAAGTGCGAGTGCGTGCGATTAAAACGGTTGCCTCATTGTTTTCTCTAGCTTGTAAATTATGCATTTAATTGTGTTTTGTAACTTGTAACTGCTTGTAGTGTATCTGGTTAACTTGTATTCTCATATCGCGTCTAAAAGCACGTTGTAAACGCGATGCGTGCCGCTGTGTTTACGGATTAAAATGCGTTTGAGCGTGTTCCTCTGCTGTTTGTCGTTGCTATGGCTACCATGAGCTCTGCTACACACGAGCGGCCGTGCTGTTTATAATGGTTCAGCTTTTGCCGCTGTGTGCACTAATACTGAATGTGTGTCGCTGTTTTTACTTCTGGTTAAGAATTAGAGTGATATGCTGGGAGACCGGGGGGTTAGTTTTCGGGGTGAGGTGTCTGAAATACGGGCGACTCCCGTTAAAAGCGAGTGTTAGCAGATTAGCTCACGCACACACTATGACTTCAATGTTGATAAGCCGTGGTGGGCATTATCTCACGCTGAGCGCTGTCGACCAATCGCAACAGACTGGGTCATCGGTCCAATCAGCGCAGTTTAGCATCGCGCGAAGGAGGGGTTTTGAAACAAATGAATCGCTGAACGATTCATATAGGAGTCGCTGGGATAATAAGGTAAAAATAAATGCATATTATAAGACAATGAAAGTGTTTTTTGACCATGCAATCAGATCAGCCTGCTGTTGAAGACCCCCAAAACCAAAATATGACCCTTTTCAATGTATAATATGGGCTTTTTAACTAATATGCTCATTTAAAGATCACCCAAAAAGCAACTTCAAACTTGAAATACAATAATTTTTCTTCAATTTTCTGTCAATTTCACAGTAAACCAGTGTGAAATACAGCCTTTATATGATATAATCAAGTAAAAACTCAATGTTATATTGTTTTCATAAACCTAATTGTACATAAATGGTTTTCAATTTGACAAGTGTTGTCTTTAAAATTAGACCAAGCTTAAGGCCCAATCCCAATTCTATTTTTGTACCCCTACCCCTTCCCCTTGGCCCTTACAACCGAGGGTTAAGGGGAAGGGCATTAAAACTTACCCCTAAGAATAGGGACAGCACTTCAACACCTGCACACGTCATCATATGTCATCGCGATCTCTTGCTTCATATGAGATCAGTCGATCACGACTGCTGGAGTTACTCCAGTTATGTTATTTGTTGGTGTTTATCTTCAGGAAATCACTGAAGGCATATAATATGTTATCATAACGATCTAATGTGGCAATAAGATCGGAACTGCACTGTGTATTTACACAGTGGCCATATTTATCTATGTAAACACACGAAAACAAAATTAACATTATAGCAGACACTGTAAAAAGCTCATTCCCAGACACTAGACATTACTGGCAGGGTATTCCAGTGTCATCGTGTGTCAGAATGTTGTGGGACTGCTGTATATGAGTTATGATTATGGATTGCGAAATCTAGCGGGGTTTTTTTTGTGTTTTTTTTTATAAAGCATGACGGTAAAACACGAATGCGGTTATGAATATATTAAAACATATGTTTGTTTGTCGTAAAAATTCGTAATAATGACAAAAAAACACTAATTTGTGGATCTCCTTACTTCCGGGTTCAGTTGTGGCAGGTGTATTCTGGGATATTTTCTTACCCCTCCGTTGTAAGTGTGGTCCTGAAAAATCTTCGTTCGAAGGGGTGTATACCCCTTGCCCTTAGCCCTACGCCTTCAAGCTAAAGAGGATCGGGACACCACTACCCCTTGACGTGAACGCGCAAAACGAGAGGTAGGGGTAAGGGGAAGGGCTAAGGGGTAGAATTGGGATTGGGCCTAAATCTGTGCACCAAAGTCTTTACAACAGTTTAAGTTGGGGCTGACAGGGATTTAAAGTAAAACCCACACACTCACCATAGCTATATAGACGTTTGCCAGGGTAAAATGGTTAACCACAAAGTGAGGTGCGATTTCCACTGCCATGCGCGCCACAGTCAGGGCGTCCTCCCATAACCTGGCATTTTGGAAGATGTTGGCGAGGCTGATGAGAGGCACGTCCTAACAGAACAGAAACACACAGTTCTATCATGTGGAAATGTTTATTTCTAGAAAACAACAGATGAGATTTCCGGGACTGTAGTGGTATGAGAATGAGCAGACCTTCATGTGGTGAGGAGCGTAGTTCAGAGCCTGGCGCAGGCAGTCAATGGCTCTCTTCCCCTGACCTTTCACCCTCCAGTACAACGCCGCCATACTGGACAGAACCCAGGACGTCTGATTCTAGACAATAGACAAACACCCAGATTGTCAGAAATAACCTATTGTCTCTGTTATGGTTATCAACTGTATTGACAATTATATCATTCATTTATTTATTTTCTTTTCAGCCTGGACCCTTCGTTAATCAGGAGTCCCCACAGCGGAATAAACCGCCAACTTATCCAGTATATGTTTTACGCAGCGGGTGCCCTTCCACCTGCAACCCAACACTGGGAAACACCCATACACACTCACACGGCCAATGTAGCTTATTTATTTCACCTATAGCATGTGTTTGGACTGGGGGAAACCGGAGCACCCGGAGGAAACCCACACGAACGCAGGGAGAACATGCAAACTCCACACAGAAATGCCTTGCTGTGAGGCGATCATGCTACCCACTGCGCGACCATGATGCCCCGAAAATGATATTAGATTTCATTTAGATTTTATTGTTTTTGTGCATCATACAATGCAATGAATCATAAGATTTAAAAAAAAAAATCATGTTTTTCAAATATGTTAGTGTCAAGTCATCAGTGTCTACAGTGTCTGTTAGTATCTTGTCTACATAATTATTTATATAATGACAAGCAGTGTAGTAATTGGCTGTACTGTATTTCTTAAATGTAATCTGAACTTGCTGTGTGTGTTAATTAGATGTGTAATGTGTGGGAAAATATACATCCAGCCAGTCAATATCACAAACTAAACCCATTTGAAGTGATGCAAGCCCCAAATCTCTACCTCAGATTATCATAGTTTGTGCTGTTCCAGCTGTGTCATGGATATAGGATGTAATCTATTCCTAAAATAGGATCCCCAGCTATCATGTCTTGTTTGGGTAAAAATGCCTTCTGGTGTGTGCTGCAACATTGTGTTTGTTTGTAGTTGTTTTTTTCAGATAAACACAAAAGAAGATATTTTGAAGAATGTTGGAAACTGGTAACCATTCACATCTTTAGTACAGATACAAATACTATAGAAGTCAATGGTTACCGGTTTGGTTTCTTCCAAATAACTTCTTTTGTGTTGAACAGAAGATAGTGAGTAAATATTCATGTTTGGGTGTACTGTCCCTTTAAACATTTGAATATTAGCGTAGGTCTGTTATTCTGACTTTGCAAAAAACAGGTTGTTATGACTTGATTCAAACTAAAACATTTGCTTGACATTATGCAAAGTTGCTTGAAGCTACGGTGACACATACCTTTTCCAACACCTTAGCAATACGTGTTCCCACTTGTTCAAAAGACTGTGAGGGAAATTTATCTTTTCCCAGATTCTGCAATACCTGTGACAGAGCGAAGAGGGTGAGACCAAATAAAGACCACAAACATCTGAATCTTTCAGATAAGTAATATCATTCAAAGTTATTATTATGGATATTAGTTGTCTGTATTGGTGATTTGACAATTAAAACTGCTGTATGTAAGTTTATGACTCTTCTTAAGCATAAAAAACCATAATGCGTTTGCAGATATTTGAAAAAAAAAAGATGCTAAGTGAACATATATGTTTATCTGAAAAACACTGCTAAATTCAGTTATTCTCCTTGAAAAATGTGCGTTCCGTGTCAGAGTGTCTGTCTGTTTTGGTCTGTGTAAGCCCGCCCACTGCCAGTTTAACCAATTGGATTTTTGATTTTATGTGGAAAACAAAAGTGGAAGTCATGGAAGAAGCCAAAAGAAAGTAGTTATAATCAAAGATCGAACATTCTGCACATCTTTATAAGCTTCTGCATCCAAAAAACCTGTTATGTTCCAAAATGAGTCTGATTCAGAAAAATCCACATGACGTGGTTCATAATTTGCAAACAACACAAATATTGTGAACATATACATTAATTTAACTAATGCCAGTTAAAAAAATAAATAAAACTTCTCCGATATTTAGAATTCCGACTACAATACCTAGTTCATCCACTATTGATCCTACATACAACACCTTTAATTGATTGTATATACTAGGGTTGGGTCGATTAGAAGATGCCATCGTCCACCGATAGACATTACAATGCTGAGCCGGCATCGCTGATCCTCCGCCCCTCCTCGACGCAAGTCCGCTCGCAAAAAATACACACTTCGGCCCCCTCTACACTAATACAGCTTAGTTTTAAAACGCCATTTTAGAATAAAGATGTTCCACATCCACACTGGTGTTTCATCTAGCTGGATCGCGTCTCACTATAGTTGTTAATCGTGATATTTAATTCATCTTGTCTCCATCTAACGGCTCTTATGAATCTATCAGGTAACGTGTCACAGCATCAGGACACTGCTTCAATCTTTCGCTTTCACGCTTGTATTTAGTAATGTTAGCGTAAACCTCAGATACTGTTGGTTGGTTACTGTTGGTTGTGCACCTTTTTTACCAACCAAGTTTGTCGACGCCATTATAACGACACAGATCACTCTGCCTACTCATGCCAGAGTCCTGCGGAAAAAGTGATTGACAGGTGGTAATTTGTGTGTAACTTATCTTTATTTACTTATGATTTGGTTATGGGTAAAACAAAGACCATGCAGGTCAGGTAGTTAAAACGGTAGGCTACAAAGAATTAATTCCTCATGTATTAATTAATTATTCATAAATAATTAATTCACCGCCGCCATTGGTCAACATCGACAAACCCTAGTATATACACACTCAGATTGGGGTGCAACAAGCATTTCGTTTTTTTCGTCAGTGAACTAAAACAACTGTGCAGATCAAATAACCGCAATAAGACAGTTATTTAAAGTCTGCATGAACAGGAAGTTCCCGTATTATGACAGTTCTTAGAGAATTGAATATTAAATGAGCAAACAGTGGGCGGGGCTTGCTTTTTTTCAACTCAACGAGCTGAATGGATGTAGTAAAGTAGGTATTTAATTCAGAAAGATGGGGAAACGTGTTTGGGGAGACGCTATTATTACAACCTAACAGACACCTTCTCCTCACCATTTCTGTTTGTTGTCACAGCACTGTCAAAAGTGACAGTTGGAGGGGTGAGGATATTAGGCCCCGTTTACACTAGTGCGTTTTAGTTTAAAAACGGCGTTTTAGCATGAAAACGATCTGCGTCCACACTAGCGTATCTCAAAAGATCTCCCTCCACCAAAACGTATATCACGTGACCATTCGCGCACCATTGGCGCACTCTGAGCATGCGTGCTCAAGTATAAACAGGAAGCATGTGTCTCGCTCGGCATCTGGTTATTGTTAGTCAACAAACGGTGGTTGAAGGATGAACACGATGGTAAAGAAAGCAAGAGAGGTCTTTTTGAGGACAGACGACGAGGTTGAGTTGTTACTTAAAGTAACAAATGAATATAAAACATCTATCGCTATCAAAAATACAGTGTTTACAGTGAAGACTGGTCTGCCGTCTGCCGGTGACGTTATAGCCACGTGCGCTTGACGAATAAGGGAAGGATACGCAATGACCCAAAGCCCCAATCACGTAGCGGATCTCAGCAGCCACGCCTCTGTTTTCAAAAGTATGCGTTTCCCTCCATCCACACTGAGACGCAACAGCAGCGTTTTAGAATGGAAACAGCCTCTCCAGCGTTTCTAAAACGCTCCGTTTTCGCACCTCGAAAACTTCGGCGTAGTGTGGACGGATGGCGTAACCGTAGCAAAACTTATGCATTTTAAAACGAAAACGCACTAGTGTAAACGGGGCCTTAGTATGATAGCCACGCCCAATACCTCAGACAGGCGTAATCTGAGAATTTAACTGAAAACAAGCTGGAAGAGCATTTTCAGAAATCAATTTTTAGGGGAAACATTTTTTTTCCTTAATGACATGAACAGATGAATTGTTCAGCACAAAACTAGCAATGCAATGGTTAGTTTTGACTTCATGTGTACTTTAATTATGGCAAAAGGCCTTGTCATGGCTGTAAAGAAGAGAAATGCGCACCTCTCTGAGCTGACTCTCTCCAGTGTAGTGAATGCCTCCGCGGTTGGCGACCCCACTCAGGTGGTCCAGTGTGTGCATGCTGGCAGGGAGGTTGGCATTACACACAGGCTCCACCGCTGGCTCCTGGAGCGGAGTGGCAAAGTCGATGTGGTCTGTGATACTGTGAGGAGTTCAGAATCGCATGTTAGTGGAAGCCAAAAGACAAGTATGAAAGTATGCTTGAGGATAGAGCATGAAGCTATACATGATGTCCTACTCTATGTTTTTTGCAGAAACTGCCAGCCAGGTGCTCGCCACAGTGGTGAGGTCCACACGACGCGTGCGCTGGCACTCCTCAGGACCAGGCCAGCCCAGACTGCTGTAGTCTTTCCACCTCTCTGTGAACACCAAACATTATGTAATGTAATGTGTATTTATATAGTGCATTTATCGTGTATGGCCATACACCCAAAGTGCTTCACAATCATGAGGGGGTCTCTCCACACCACCACCAGTGTGCAGCATCCACTTGGATGATGCGACAAAGAGCAGTGCCATAGGATTTTTCAGGACCATTAAGATGACGGAAACAGCTCTGTGTCAGTACTAATACTAAAACCATTACAATACATATTTATATATATAAAAAAAGCTAAGCTTTAGAAAAATCTAAATATTTGATAAAACACATAAATGTTGCCTTGTTAAAAGACCAATCGTCTATAAAATAACTATAAACACTAAAAATTTTAACTGCAAATAAAATAAGAATAATAATAAAGCTAAATAGAAATATTACCTTTTCATCAAACAAAAATAATACTAAAAAAACACAATACGTTAAATTTAAATATTTTTTAAAATATAAAAGTTGCTTCATCTGAATTATCAACAAGCCCAAATAAATTTAAAATCAGAAAAATTACTCCAGTTGAAAGCACAAAAAATTGTGA
Organism: Danio albolineatus; assembly: GCA_903798035.1. NCBI lineage: Eukaryota > Metazoa > Chordata > Actinopteri > Cypriniformes > Danionidae > Danio > Danio albolineatus. The sequence continues at coordinate 21,958 of CAIGQQ010031324.1, read as the reverse complement.
AATGGAAATGATGGGGAAAAAAAAATAATAAAATGACAAGACTATTACAAATTTTACTAAAACTCAAAACGATGACAAAATAAATATAAAACTGAACATAAAAAAAACATTTTTTTAAAATTATACTGTCATTCATTCATTCATTTTCTTTTCGGCTTAGTCCCTTTATTAATCCGGGGTCGCCACAGTGGAATGAACCGCCAACTTATCCAGCATTTGTTTTACGCAGCGGATGCCCTTCCAGCCACAACCCATCTCTGGGAAACACATTCATACATTCTCATTCACACACATACACTATGGACAATTTAGCCTACCCAATTCACCTGTACCGCATGTCTTTGGACTGTGGGGGAAACCGGAGCACCTGGAGGAAACCCACGCAACCACGGGGAGAACATGCAAACTCCACACAGAAATGCCAACTGGCCCAGCCGGGGATCGAACCAGCGACCTTCTTGCTGTGAGGCGAACGTGCTACCCACTAGGCCTAAATTATACTGTAATAAAGCTAAATTAAAATATGTTAAAAAAATTGTATGTATGTTGTTAGCAACCCAAAATGAACCAAACCGACGTACTATAACTACTAAAACTGAAATCAAGAAAAAAAAATTATGAATTTCAAAAAAAACTACCATGTCAACAAACCAAAAGTAAATATGCTGAAGTACTAAAATGTCTAAAAATAAACTTAGAAATAAAAATGACATTAAATAAATAAAAAACTGGAATGTTACCTTGCCAGCAGACTAAAATAAAACAATTTATAAAAAGCAATAATAAATCTAACCAGACTTAAAATGGCAAAAACATAAATATAGAATTGAACAAATAAAAATAAATAAGCAAAATATATTTTAAAAAATGAATAAAAAGTACTGTGATTGTATCTTAATACTATGCATTGTAAAACTGCTTGGTGTTGATGGAAATGAAACACATCCTATAGGTGGGCTGTTGACATTCCATACCTGAGGGTCCGGGTGAGGGGATTGTGGGTCCACTGATCTCAAGGATGGAGTTGCTCGCTGTTGGTTCAGTCTGACGAACATCTCCTTCTCCCACCCAACCTTCCGAAGCATCGCTTTTAGGCTTTTTCACTCGTTTCACCTGGAATGTTATCTAGAAAGATGAGGAGAAAAACAAACTTAGGAATTCATGTTGATTACAAATATAATCCCTCAATATTAGTCTCTAATGCTAATAATCAAACGCAGTCAGAAACGCTGTGAAAAATGCAGTGTTCTGCACAATTCTGTCATGCTGTCCTAACACAAATCCATAAAGTTACTGTAATTGTTTTTACAAATTTTAGTGAATTCAACATAACAATTAAGTTGTCGTTTCATCTCATTTTAAATTTGTTAAAATAGAAGCAACAAAAGTGATTTTTTGGAGTGAAGGAGGATAAATCTCACGAGCAACTATTTTTCTAAAATAAAATCACACAGCATTTTCTCCCAGTACTTTCACAAAATGCAAACTATGACAATGATTCTGACAGGCATTACCCTCAAAACTGTGTCAAAATATGGTGATTATTCATGTAAATCTAATAAATTAACAGAAACAGTGTTTTATTGACAACTATTTAAATAAACATTATTTAAATACATCAGCCATATAAGATTTTCTGGTCATGTATCTAATCCAGTTACATGGATTATGTCAAATAATCATGGCTATCATTTTCACCACAATCAAGCGCCCATACTGAATTTACTTTACTGTCTTAATTGCAGTTGGATGGAAATCTGATCTGTAACATTAAATGTAATAGAAAAATAGGGAGTCATGCCCAAATTAGATTTGTCCAATTATTCTGTTTATTAGATCATTTCTATATATATATATATATA
>CAIGQQ010031324.1:0-19696 GCA_903798035.1 Danio albolineatus | reverse complement strand
TACAGATTGTATTATAATATATAATACACAAATTTTTTCAACACATTTCTAAACATAATAGTTTTAATAACTCATTTCTAATAACTGATTTATTTTTTCTTTGCCATGATGACAGTAAATAATATTGTACTATATATATTTTCAAGACAATTCTATACAGCTTAAAGTGACATTTAAAGGCTTAACTAGGTTAATTAGGTTAACTAGGCAGGTTAGGGTAATTAGGCAAGTTATTGTGTACTAATGGTTTGTTCTGTAGACTATTGAAAAATAAATTAGCTTAAAGGGGCTAATAATTTTGACCTTAAAATGGTTCTTAAAAACCTCAACCGTTACTCAACCGTTTATGTAGTTACAGGCCTTCAGAATCACTTAATGACCATTCGATGATGTCAGAGTCTCATCATATTCCATCAGATTTCACATCAAGTGACGACAGTAAAGAGAGATGACTGACAAGACCATAATAGAGGATTTAGTGTGCAACAGATCCTAGCATCTGACAAATACCTCACAGGACATCTGACGAATTTTACCGGAAGTAAAAAAGCGTGCGTGCATTGAAAAGCAGTTTTAAACGGGCTTACCCATTCAGCTCCCTCATCATCCTCACAGTTGCCGAAGCAGGGCCCTCCCCCTCTCGCGCCCATGACCCTGTCATTTTTCAGCACACGGATGCCCCGCAGATCCCCCGTCTTCCCGTTCATGTCCAGAGCCCCTTCAAAAGCTCCAATCAGCTCTTCTCTCAGACGCCAGTCATGCTCCTCTTCCTCTCCCCCTTCAGCCTTTGACTCTCGGGTCCTGTCCTGTCCACTGGCCTCCCCAGAGCCGTTACTGTCCACCACCACCTCTGCAGAGGACAACAACAGAGAGACATGATTTCAATGCCGCTTGTTTAGAATAATTCATTAAAGGGACAGTTGACCCCAAAAAAGACAATTCTGTTGTTGTTTTCTCACACGGGACACTTGGCAAGCCAGAAGAAATAAAAGTTTGGAACCAGCTGAGGGTGAGTACATTTTCATTTTTGGATCAACTATCACTTACATCTAATTTCTAAATAATCTGATCATGTCTGTTTGGTATAAACACTACTGCACTGCATGTATCCAGGCAGCTATTGTTTAAAAATAGTAAGTGAAACAGTATGAAATATGAAACGGTATAAAATATGCAGCTGTGAATTATTAAAATGGTAGTGTGCCATATTGCTGTATCACGTGACCACACTGCACAGCATGTTTCATTTAGCAAGAACAGGAGAGATAAAAGACCTTTTTATATTTGATTAAAAATATCTTGACTAGAAATGTCAAATCTATAAAGTGTGTTGGCTCTGTTGCTGTGGTACAGTAAGCTGTAAGGAAATCTCAGTGCAGCAGTGATATAAAACTGGAACGTTGTTAATGTCTTACTGGAGCTGTCGGATTGTCTGAAAGTAACTGCACACCTCAAAATATTTATCAACCAGTGAGAATCAAGCATTCAATGCAAGCGTGCTAATACCACCTTTTTACGTATAAAATGGTTGCATTTCCTGTGCTTTTTGATACAAGAAATTAATTGATACAAGTAAAATAAGTCGAAATAACAGCAATGAAATAAGGGCTCCTTCGTAAGTTCTAAACACGTGGTCACAAGAGATCATTTTGAACTTCAGTTTAAAGGTTCAGGACACCCTGGAGTACTTTTTTTTTTTCTTAAGATTTTAACAGATTTGTGTTTGTTGAACATCAGTTAAGACGGCGTTCGCACCTGTTAGCTTTAATTGTGGGGAAAACTGGATCATTTGGAGCTTTTGTCAACTGATTTCATCTTCTGGGTTTAAAATCATTATTGGGGCGGGATCAAAACCGCGCTCAGCTGCCTGTACCGTGATGACGCGTCGGTTTCTCATTATTATTCATAGCTGAGTTTTCTTATCCAATGAGAAGATCCTGCATCTTAATTATTCATTAGAGCTGCTGTGAGACTGTGCATGGCACTCAGTATTTAGCCGTTTATGAATGGTCGTTTGTGTTTGTTTCCATGATTCACGAGGTTTGTAGCATGGCTTTCGCCACAATGCTGTATTTTTGTCGGGAGAGCTGTATGAGAATTGGATTATGGCAGACTTCGTCTTTTATCAGTTGAGTTTGTTACCATTCAGACACATTGCTGTGCTGCCGTGTTCACCCATGTTTAAAATCCTGCTGGCAGTGATAATGGTTGGAATAGACCAAGCAAGAGACATGCTGTACTGCGTCTGTATTCAGACACGGGGATTTAGGAGGAGAGAAGTCCTCCTTATTTATAGCATTTATATAAACACGATTATCTTTTTAGAATGATATAATTGTGGTTAAATATTATATGAAATTACGAACAGACTATTGTATATGTAGCAGGGCATTACATTACTTACTGTTTATTTCTTTGCATTTTAACTTTGTAAACTACAAAATCATGCATCTCCTCACGTTTTGTGTCAAAAGTTTTTTAGTTTGAGTTGGCGAGTCAACAGTTGTTCTCCCCCCTCTTTCCCCTGCTCTGTGGGCCATATCCACTCCCCTGTTCTGCTCACATCACTCCACGCCCTTCATGAAGCTTTTCTTTTTCTTTTTTTTTATAATTGGAGGTAGACTTGAACTGAAAGAGAGGGGTTTCATGACCCTTTAATAACAAGCAAAAAAGAGAGAAAATTCTGCTTTTAATTACTCCAAGACATCCTTCATAGACAGCAAAGTTTGTCTGCCCAAGTCTTCCATGTCAGACCAGTGTTTATGTTTTGGTTCCTTATCTGGACTTTGAACATCTCAGGATGATTGCTGTCTCCAAAGGGTGAGAGAGCTCTTGGATTTCCTTTAAATATCTCAATTTGTGTCCTAAAGACAAATGGAGGTCTCTGAAATTTGGAATAACATGAGAGTAATTAATCACAGAATTTTTATTTTGGGTGAACGAACCTTTTAAAACCAGATGGAGACAGGGGCTTAGAGTTCTGAATAATGTTAAAAAGAAACTCTATGACACAAAGAAAGGTTATATATTAATCTTACTCTCAAAGAGGAGCGAGTCTTCTAAAGCAGACACTGGCATGGTGGCATCACTGTCCCAAACCTCCTGCCTGCCGCTGCTGCTGCTGGCGCCCGTGTCCCAGTCCTCCAGCTCTGAGTCTTCCTCCACCTCACAGGCTCCACTAGCTACACACACAAACACACACACACGTTTGTTTTTGTGAAAGTGGATACATCACATACGTTTCCATTCATTTTATACTGTTCAAACCGTATATTGTATTGCCCTCACCTCACCTCACCCCACCCCACCCCTAAACCCAACCATCACAGGAGACTGTGTGCAGCTTTACTCTCTGATTAAACTCATTCTGTGGGGTTTATAGGCTTTTTGAGAAATGAGGAAGTCAGCAACGTCCTCATATTTCACCTCCTTTTTGTAATACCTGTGTCATTATACAGATTTGTGTCCTGAGATGTCATAAAAACACGTACACACACACAAACACACACTGGTGTAAGGCGTGCGTTGGAGTGAGGCCGCAGGTCAAGTGCCTTATTGTCCCACCAGTGACGATATACAGCCATAATCGCACTGCTACAAGTGTGATACAACACAAACACTACCAGAAACACTACCAGACTATGGTATAAGAACAGCAATACAACAAACAAAAGAGAGAGATCAACTTAGAAAGTCACTTACCAGTTAAATAATGATTTGATGAGCTGTTGAAATTATGTTTTTCTCCTCTAAGGGTTTATTATGTGGTCTTTGTCGCCATCTTGTGTCAGAACATCAACCATCTTTGCTCTGCTCAATGACAGGCTAATGACCGCTAATGTGGTGTCTCTCCCAAATTATAAATATTTAAAATACGCACTATGCTTAAAAAATAAACTGCATCGTTGCAATCTAAACAACTCCATTCTCACCTAAAAGCCTCAAAAGTACATTATGTTGTCCAACAGCTGCAAATTTGTCAAACTGTAGTGAGTTTTTTGATCTGCTGTCTCTCTATGTGAGCGAAGTAATACAGATGGGTGAAGAGGCTGTACGAGTGCTGATATTGCAGACTATAGCATGGCTATCAGCCAATCAGATTCGAGAACTAGACAGAACAGTATACATAAAAATAAAGCATAAAGCCACGCAGTTCTGCACACACTATGGATAGCTGAAGACAAATTGATTTGCTTGCATGTGAAATTATAATTCTTGGTAACACTTTATTCTATTTGAGTAGTAGTAGACTGTCTGCTTAATATCTGTTGATACTTAGATTCAACAGACATTTAACTGACTATAAGAAACTTTGCAAGTAGATGTCAACTTACACTAACCCTACCCTTAACCCCAACAGTCTACTTATAATCTAATGAGAATTAGTTGCAATGTAACTTAAATTCAACAAACGGACCATCAAAATGTGTGACCTAATTATTTTTCTACGATTTCCCAAGAGCCGTTTAACACAGAGAGGGTTTATTCAACACATTTTTAAATAGAATAGTTTTATGAACTCTTTTTTTTTTTTTTTACTAAATTGTCTTTGCTTTGATGATGCAACATAATATTTTACTAGTTATTTTACAAGGTACTAGTATTCAGCTTCAAGTGCCATATAAAGACTTATTAGTAGAGTTAGGTTAATTATTAGGCAAGTAATTGCACATCAGTTGCTTGTTCTGTAACCAACCGAGAAAATAAAATCTTAAGGGGCTAATAATATTGACCTTAGCAGTTATGTTTTTTTAAGTCTTTCTTCGGATGAAAAATGTGATATTAAATACTGTGAAAAATGCTCTGTTAAACATTACTTTAGAAATATTTGAAGACTGAATTCAAATGTTGCAGAAGGGCTAATAACTTTGTCCTCAACTGTATATGGATGATCTGTAGTACTACCTACTTATTTAAAATGATGAATGAAGTTATTTTAAAAGTGCAGCCCATAATTTAAAACACAGTAGTAACATGCGGAAAAAGGTGGATATTTAAATATAGATATTAGTATCTAATGAATCTAAATAAATAGATAAATAAATCTATAAAGGAATAGATATTTATAAAAGTTGCAACACCCCAATGTTAGAAGCAAATGCCAAACACTTTTGTAAGTGACTCTTGTTTTAAAGTGAGCTTGTTAGTTCTGATGGGGTTGCCACATCAATCTCTAAATCAATAGCTCAGAGTTTCCCCAAACCAGAAGAGGACAATGAGTTCATTTTTGTCTGCAGAGCACAGCAGCATCTAAATAAAGCCTGTGCTATTTTCAGTGCCCTGAATTATTGAGGACACGATTCCGCTATTTCAAAGTCTCTCTCGCTCAGCAGTGCCAGGGGAGAGAGAGAGAGCGGGATGCTGAGCAGAAGAGAAAAGGGGAGCAAACCCAGAATAGAAGATGCAACGGTAAAGAGTCTAAAATTGGCTCAAAGATTACAGTGCCTGGGCTATAAAAAGAGCGCCGAGCGCTCTGCCGCTGAGGTTGCAACACTAGGGAGATGGAAGATGTGAGTGATGGAGAGAGGTAAAGTGGGGTAAGCTGTTGATTCACTGCTACTTACATGAACAGGCCTGGTGCTGGAGGTTGTAGAGGAAGGGGTAAAACTGGAGGCAGCGCATTAGAGGCAGGCTGGCCCGACACTGGCCACAGTGAACGCTCAGACTCAGGGTCTGACGAAACACGGCCAAAGCGCCAGTCAGGTTTCCCTGAGAGAGGTGAACGTTGACCAGACTTAACAGGGTGTGAGGCTGGTGTGGAAAAAAAAAACAACAAAAAAAAATTATGACACAGAATACACTTTTCTTTTTTAACAAAGCATTTGGGTCATTATTCTAGGGTTAAGCTTAACAAATTCTACCCTTCCATCTCCTCTAACTGTAGCAAATGGGCTCCTTGGGATATCCTTTTTGGTCAAGCCTAAACCTTTATGAGTTTTGGAGCAAAATTGTCAGATTCTACTATAAGGCTAATTCTTGTGATTAGGCATGGGACGATAACAGTTTTCAAGGTATACTGCGGTTTGGAAAAGTCAAGGTTTTAAAACTGGCAAAATTTTCTGCTATACCGTTCCTAATGTATATAGGAACTTTTATTTGTTTATTTTTAGGACAACAGCATCTTCAGCAGAAAAGATATCCAAAGATAGGCATTTTGAATTGTAAGGAAATATGTGTTATTGAAACGAATAAAGACACCAGTCAATTATTCATTTGAAATATTTAGCCTGACTTGTTTACTGCTCTAAAATACTTTAAATGTTTCTCAAAATAAAATATATTGTGTTCAAAGGGGAAAAAGGTTTTGTTTTTTACCCAGACATTTAAAAAGAATATATTTTAGAGCAGTAAGCAATACCGTGAAACCGTGATTTTTTTTAAATCAAAGTTTATCATATTGTCAGAATCTTATACCGGCCCATGCCTACTTGTGACCTCACCCATGATTCAGCGATCACTGTATTTGGTTGATCTGACTCACTTCAGGGGTTTAGTCATCAAATTAAAAAAAGTTGTCCAATAATGGTATGGTGGTAGCCAAAAAATACTTTTTAAATCCTGGCTTTCTGAGTTCTCTAGCTAGCGCACTACATTTAGAGAGACCTAGACACAATGCTTCTGAATCACTGGCTTCGAAGCCACCTGGAAACCCTTTTATAATTATCTGTCAAATACCAAGCGTAACAGTTTAAAAGTATAGCCCTGTCATTGTTTGCAAGATCACCATAATGCCTATACCTACTGGCCTATATATATGTGTAACATTGTAACATTAACAACCTATGTATAAAACTGAACGACCTGATGTAACAATGGTTTTAAAATCTTTTTAGCAGTCTTTTCTTTTCTGTCTTTTTTAGTTTTTGTTGCTTTTTCTATTGCTCTGTTGCTTTAAGGTCGAGAGAGAGAAAAAAAAGCATTTGGATAATGATTTCCGGGATTTAAAATGACATTTTAGCCAGTCCTGCAAGTTGACAGTGACTTCAGAAAATGTTCTGCCCATTAAATTATTATTATTGGTCACAGTTTTTGTTACAAGGTATCACTGATACCACTAATACAGTTTTAGAGATTATTTTTAGGTTGAAAACTCACATAGCGCTGCCGACTGTTGTCATTACACTTTTACAGTGATTAGTTTGTCCACAAGGTGGCAACACTGTCCCAGGCCATAGTTTTAAAGAGAACAAATAGACAAAGAGAACAAATAGAACAAAGAGACCTTGAAAAATAGTTTAAGATTTGAGGCCTAAAATGTATTTATTTTTACTTTTGCAGACTCTGTGAAAACCCTGTAAATACTTATGAAGCATTATGGGTATCTATTGCCGTGGAGAATGTTTTCATTTCCATGTGCTTTAAAAAAAATTAAACGGCTATTTCCTAAGTGTCAAAAAAAGTTTTTATTGCTCTAACATCTGTAAGAGGCAGTCAGTGGAGTACTCTAAACACAGCATTCTTATACTTTACACCAATCTGCACTCGTCTTCTTATCTTAAGTTATTTCCTTGCTTCTCTGAGTCTTCGGTTTCTCCACCATTAAAACGCACGATTAGTTCTCTGACTGTAGCCGGTCTTAGCCAATTTAATGACGCAAATCCTAAGTTTATGATACTCCTTAGTGGTTCCCATCCTCCTTCCACTGTTATCTCTTTCCTTTTCCTGGCAGATGCCATCTGTGGTCAAACTTTGCTTTCATTATTTTCCAACCATGGCAAGACTTCCTATAATACACTATAGTTTCATAATCATTTTTTTACAGATAATGTGCTCTCACACAGATTTGAATGCATTCTATTCTCATGTTCTTTCCTCACACAAAAGTGCTTCACGAAGACCCATATGAATCAATCAACATATTCGTACATGATGCATAAATGCATATAGGACATAAAGATAAGAATTTTCTACCACACCATGTGCTGCATGTTAAAATAGGGCAATGAATAAGCATGTAAACATGGCAATCTAATTATGCAATCACTTCCGGCTTAAAGTGAGTGGTAGAAGTAACAAACTCTGCATTTTTCAACTTTTTCTGCAATGCCGAAGTAAGCTCTTGTCTGCGATTGTCTTCCTTTTCATTTACCTATGAGTAAATGACTAGAAATAACAAATGGCAGTAAACGTCAAACTAAATAATTTAATAAGAAAATACAAGTTTCCAATTTCAAGAAGCAAAATAAGCTATTGTTTATGGCTATTTTTAGTCAATGGAAGTGAATGAAACAGGAATTATTAACTCAATTAAGCTACAAAGGCCGCCCCACTCTTATTTTTGATACGTTTTATCCAAAGCTCAATCTTTTACCCTGTTCATTGATCAGTCAATTTCTCATCCCATGTGAAAAGTCCTGGGGTTATACTTGATTGGATGCTCTCGGTTGGTTCTCATATTAGTAATATCTCATGTTCTGTCTTTTTTTCATTTGCGTAACATTGCAAGACTTCGCTCTTCACTATCTCACTATGCTTGTTCATGCTTTATCAGCAATCACAGATTGATTACTGTAACTCCCTCCTATCTGGCATCCCTGATAAGCAACTTCATAGACTACAGTTAATTCAGAATTCAGCGGCTGGGATAGTTACCTGCTTGCGTGCTTCTGATCACATAACTCCATTCTCTTTCACCTGCACTGGCTCCCTGTTCACTATCATATACGATACAAAACCTTCCTCTTAACATACAAAGCTTTTCATAACTTGGCCTCTAACTATCTTTCTGATCTTCTTCATTTGTACACTCCTTTGCGCTCTCTGAGATCATCTTCTGCTGAACTGTTGTCTGTTCCAAACTTCAAGATGAAGTGATTTTGGTAGCGGGACTTTTAGTTGTACAGCACCAAAGTTATGGAGCTCCCTGCCTTTGCACATTCACCAGGTGCACTCGATTTCCAATTTGAAATCTCATATAAAAACCTTGTCATTCAGAATAGCTTCTAATGATTTGCTGGTTTGGGCGCCACGGTGGCGCGTGAGTAGCACGTTCGCCTCACAGCAAGAAGGTCGCTGGTTCGATCCCCGGTTGGGGCAGGTCCCGGTTGGGCCAGTTGGCATTTCTGTGTGGAGTTTGCATGTTCTGCCCGTGGTTGCGTGGGTTTCCTCCGGGTGCTCCGGTTTCCCCCACAGTCCAAAGACATGCGGTACAGGTGAATTGGGTAAGCTAAATTGTCCATAGTGTATGTGTGTGAATGAGAATGTATGGATGTGTTTCCCAGAGATGGGTTGTGGCTGGAAGGGCATCCGCTGCGTAAAACAAATGCCGGATAGGTTGGCGGTTGATTCCGCTGTGGCGACCCCGGATTAATAAAGGGACTAAGCCGAAAAGAAAATGAATGAATGAATGAATGAATGAATGAATGATTTGCTGGTTTAATTTCCTGTCTATTGCCTTTTACTACTTGTATTTTTATGATGTGCTTGTGATATACTGTAAGTTGTACTTGAGTGCTTTGAAAGGCACCTATAAATAAAAGATATTATTATTACTATTATTTTTATTATTATTATTATTATTATGTGGAAAACAAGGTGAATAGAGAGAGTTTTTGGTTGTATTTGAAATCGCGCCTATTTAAAGTGCACTCAATCAATCCCATAATGCACAGCAATAACAACTCTACAACCCATGTACACTAAACAGCTAGAAAATCCCATTAATGCACTGAGAGTTTAGATGCTGAAAACAAATGTCTGCATTTGATGACAAAATTTTAGTTAACATGACAAGTAACACTTGTATACATGACAGAAATAAAAAGTCTTGGTGTCATTACTAGTCGACCCTTTTCACATGATGTCACTTTACGCTGTGTATCGTTACTTCCGCCTACACAGAACTCCCCACAGAGAACTCACCCAGACAGCTGTATATTACTGCAGATACGGTTAGACTGACACTACAGCTGTTTTTTGTTGTCTCCGTTCAAGGTGAGACATCTGACATCTAAAAAAAACTTAAAGATTTCTGCTTGAACCAAAAAAATGGGACTTTAAACAAAGTCTATTGTTGTATTTGAGCCTTACTAATCAAACAAAATCATAATAAAAATTTATGGTTTCAAAAATAACACCAAGAAGACTGCATTTAAATTCATTTTTATTACATTATGAATTTATTTGTAATGTTACTAATTAAAAGGTAGCACAGATATCAAATTAAATCCACCCGAAAGGTAGCGTTAGGACAAAATTAATTCCTTGAAATGGAGAAACTGAACAAAACATTAATCAGGGCTTGACAATAAGGACTGCCCGATGGCCCGGGGCCAGTGTGCGACACGCTCGGGCCAGTTTACAGAATGGTTAGGGCCAGTGCTGCCTTGTCACAAAAGTTTGGCTGCGACTGTCTGTCAAATGCATGCAAATACAATCTTAGGGTGCTTTCACACATAGATGTTTGTTTCGGAATATGTCTCGTTTCCCCTGTTAGCGAAGTTCGATTGGCGTATGGGAATCCAGCAATCACGCTCAGATCCGCAAATCAATCAGTCCAGGATCGCCTGAATGAGGTGTGGTGTCTGCTCAATTGTGCGGATCGAGTGTAGTGAGAAAACAAAACTATCCAACGAACTAACGACCCAGGCTATATCACAGTGTATTAGGATTGTGTAATAGTCATGTATACGGCTATATGAATAGAGAATTATGAGTAGGGCAGGATGTCATTAATACTGAAATAAACAGCTATTAACTTTTTTTTTGGTGGGGCCAGTGAAAATTTTGGCAGGGCAAGTAAAGATCTGAACCACTGGCCCGATCGGGCCATTAGGAAAAATCCTTTGTGTTGAACCCTGTTAATGGATCAGTAAATAATAAATGATAAAACTGGTTGCATTTATAGACATACTTACTAGGTAATATAAGAAGATTTAATAAAGAATTGTACTCATGCTGGAACATTTACATATAACAGATAATACGTTCAGAGCAGCATTAAAGTAAAAATAAATCCATTATTGAAGAAATAAACTTAATTACTAAGTGAAAAGGTTGCAAACATTTGCTTTCCTAGATAAACAATAGCTTATTCCTATTCTTAATAACTTAAAAATCATTTTCAAACTCAAAAAGCAGTTCAGTATTGAAAGAGAAACATTTAGACATATGCTCAATACCAATATTAGTGTTAAATTAGATTGTGAAATGTAAATATTTTTATTTGGAGGTTTTCCAGAGAAGTCACCCATTCATCCGAAGGTAAACCGGAACTAAAAATACACTGCGTTGCAGATAAAGGGAAGTGAAGTGACGTGTATTGTGAAAAGGGTCTACAGGCAGCTCACTAAGTGCTAAACAACTATCACAGGGTCTGACCAAGACATTTAAAATCTAATCTGTCTGAGGGGTTTAACATCCAGCAATGCGCAAACAAATTGGCGTTCCTACCAGTGCTTGAATTCACTCACTCATCTTATTCACTCCTTCAAGTGGACTATATCAGTGGACTAATGCAGGGAATAGTGTGTTAGGAAATAGTGGGGTGATTTTGGATAGAGCACTCCAGTGTAGGTCAGTGTTGTGAACGTTTACCTCTGATTGGTTGATCTGCAGGGCCTGTTGCAGCAGCTCGTGGGCTTCGCTGTGCAGGCCGTAGTGCAGCAGCAGATTAGCGGTGTTGACCAGAGGCAGGTCTCTGTGCTGAGGCGGAGCAGAATGAAGAGCCTGACGCAAGCACACCAAAGCTTGTGTACCATTTCCTTTAGCACGCCAGAAAAGACCTGCCTCATTCTGCATCATCCACCGGGGACCACTCATCTGAGAGAAAGACAACAATCTTTGTGTTAATATCTCAAAGAGAATACAGGTTTTACCATCACAGTGATATTTATATGTTTAAGGGCTAGGACTCAGGGCATCACAGTGGCGCAGTAAGCAGCACGATCCCCTCACAGCAAGAAGGTCGCAGGTTCGAGCCTCGGCTGGGTCAGTTGCCATTTCTATGTGGAGTTTGCATGTTCTCCCCATCTTCGCGTGGGTTTCCTCCGGTTTCCCCCACAAGTCCAAAGACATGCGGTACAGGTGAATTGGGTAAGCTAAATTGTCCGTAGTGCATGTGTGTGAATGAGCGTGTATGGATGTTTCCCAGTTTTAAAATATTGCTTTAGAATTTGCATACAATTGGCAAATTTCTAATCAAACCCCTTACAAAAAAAGATTGATGTTCCCTTGGGGTGATTTTGGACTTTTACAAAACAGCATTAACACATATAATGGGAGATGGAAATGCATTTGTAGAATAAACTCTGATGTAGCAAACAATATACCCATGTGACCAAGCAGTGGTCTCCATTATGCCTACTGTTTTTACTGGGACCCATGCTGGTTAGGCACGGGACGATAACCGTTTTCAAGGTATACCGCGGTTTGGAAAAGTCCAGGTTTTCATACCGCCAAAATTTTCTGCCATACCGTTCCTAAGGTATGAGTAAGATTTTTTATTTACATTTCTTTTTAGAAACAAACAAATGAAGACAGCAGAGATCAATGATTCACTTGAATTATTTAGCCTGACATGTTTACTGCCCCAAAATACTTTAAATATTTCTCAAAATAAAATATATTGTGCTCAAAGGTAAAAAAGGTTTTGTTTTTTAGCCAGACATTTAAAAAGAAGATATTTTAGAGCAGTGAACACAATACCGTCAAACCGTGATATTTTCATCCAAGGTTATCATACTGTCAGAATCTTATACCGGCCCATGCCTACTGCTGGTTACTAGGTTACCAATACTACAGTCAGCTGCTCTAACAACCTGATGGAAATGCACTTAAATTTACATTTAAAAAAAAAAAAAAAAAGAAGAATATATTTGTTTTAGTTCAGAATGGAAATGCAGCTAACAGTGGCTTAAATTTGCTTCTGTTCCATACACAAAACTTCAGAACACTTTATGGCCTCATTTACACCTCTTTTTTTTTTGCGTGTCCACATCGAAGTCAGAAATGTTGAACTCATGAAAATGAAAAATCCATCATTTACTCAACCTCCACTAACTTCAAGCTGTTTGAGCTTATTTAGGATATGCTGAAGAATTTTAAAAGCTGTAACTATTGACTTCCATAGTGTTTCTTTTTCCTACTTCGGGTGTCAATGGCTATCAATTTCCAAAATGTAAAAAAGAAAAAAAAAAGAAAAAAGAAAAAACATACTTTTGTATTCAACAGAGTAAAGAAGGACAGAAAGTTGTACTTCTGAAATAGTTTTTGTGTTTAAAAAAAGTAATGAATGTATATGAGAAACAAAAATGCTGCTTCTGTACATTTTGTAAATGTAAATTTTCAGAAAGGTAAACAAAGCCTACTTTTACACAAATAAGAGCAAATTAATGACTACTTTAATAGTGCCTCTATAGAAAAACTATGCATTGACAAAAAGTGTTAAAGAGGCTGGACTAATTTGTATAATTATGGACAGTCTTAAGATGGAAATTCTTATGAAAAAATGTCAAAACGTAAGGAGTGGAAAGTGAAACCGAACAATCAATAAATGTACAATAAAATCTTTTTAAAAAAGAAAACAGTAGAAATGTACCCTCACGTCACATCTTCAATTCAAATTTGACTAGATCAATCTAGACCTCAACTAGCCAAACAAGGCAAATCATGAAAATGCGAACACACTTGATACGAGCACCATGTATCCAGGACTCTTTACCTTCTCCAGAGCCTGAGCAATCAGTGCTCCAGTTTGCTCCAAACTCCTCCCACCACCTCGCTTCAGCAGCACCTGCACAAAACACACAAACACACTGAATGACTCACCTGAGAAAACAAAATACTCCTACATACTTAAAAGCTCCCACCACCTGCTCCTCCTGCACTGCGCAGCTCAGGTAAGAGTATGTAAGTGTGTGAAGCCTGTTAGTGAACGCCTTCAGACTTACTGAGCTGCATCATACTGTACCTCTGCGGCCTGTGGGTCACGCAGCTCTTTCTCCAAGGCCCAAGACATAGAGTCCAGCGGGTCTCTATTGCCGACAGCATTCTTTAAACTGCAGTCTGGCATGTTTGCAGATGATGGAGGGCTTTTGCTCTCCAAGAGGATATTCAGAGCCCTGGTAACATAACATCAAGAAACACTTCACTGATTAATAATTTTGGGAAAAGTAAGTAAACGAATTTACATATTCAATATAAATCTTTCGGTCCACAAAATGCAATCATAATAAATAAAGAGTTTGAATTTATAATCATTTTTCAAATATTTCCCAAGTAACGTTTAATTTAGCGAGGAACTTTTACATTTTTTTGTATATATATTTTTTCTTTTGGAGAAAGTCTTATTTCTTTTAGTTTGGCTGAATAAAAGCATTTTTTTTAACAATTTTTAAGTCATTATTATTAGGGTTGGGTACCGAAACTTGGTGCCATTATGGCACCAGTACCTATGGAACCGGTATGGACCGGACCGAACCAGCATATGAATTTCGGTGCCATTGGTGCTGTGACAAGGACATAAGAAGCATCAAGGGGTACATCAAAGGCACACATAGGTATGCGTTATGTCACACCATCTATTAACATTTAATTTTAAACAACTTTGAGAGTTACGGACACCATCTGCGATGTTTGTTTTTGTTGCTTAGGAAACACACGCAAGTAGACAAGACGCATGTTCGCGTTCATTTAATTAATAATTAAAGTTAATTTAATTGACCATATATAAATCAGTTGATATTAACTCATGTAAACACCTTAATCATATTACTGTCTTATTCAGATTAAGGCAAATCATTAGATTACTGATGTCCATGTAAATGTGGTCCCAAGCCCAACCCTATAGAAAAAAGGTGTTCCCTGATTTTGATGACAGCCTTTCCACAGGTTAGTAGTAAGCTAACGTGATGTTAATTGCATAATGCAAAACTTGCATTCATGCCAACAAACAAATGATCAAAAGAAATATATTAATGCAATTCAATTTAAATATATAAAATATGAATCGATGTTTGCTTTAAACCAATTATATTGTTCAATTAAAATTATTAAAGAAATTGTTGTCAAATAAAAGATTTTCTAGAGTCATTTACCATAATTTTGTGGCTAGGCTCGGGTATCTTTTAGGCACCGTTATCGTTTTAAAAAGTATTGATTTAGCACCAGTATCAAAATAACCCTAAACGATACCCAACCCTAATTATTATTGACTCCTTTTAGATTTTTTATATCAACTGGCTAAAAGCAACCCCGTTACTTGACTAATTGCCCTAACTTGCATAATTAACCTAGTGAAACCTTTAAATTGACATTTTAGCTGAATACTTGTATCTTGCAAAATATCTAGTAAATATCATCATGGCAAAGACAAAAGAAATCAGTTATTAGAACTGTTTAGAAATGTGTTGAAAGAAAATTCTCTCCGTTAAGCAATTTTTTATTACATATAATTATATTTATATATTTTTAATTGAACAGGAGTGCTTATATTTTGGAGTTTAACAGTACATAATCTTGTGATTTATACTGTAGAAACAGGTGAACGTGTCTTACTTAAGGTTGCGGGATTCAGGTGGCAGGAAATAGGTGGGAAGGAGGTAAGCAGGGGGGATTGTGGGAAACCGCTGTGCACAGTCTGACCTCCGGGGCCAAAGCACCGTCCGACTCTCCTGTTCACAACAAACAACCAGACAGAATGTGAGCTCAACTTATTCGTAACTGGCATAATTACCATAATTACTAGATGACAGCCTAGACAATCTACTCAGAGCTTTCATACTTAGAATTACGCATTTCTATGGCAACACTAATGGCACAAAATGGATCGGCATAATCTGAGCAGTCATCAGACAAAACCACAACAAAACAAGTTGTATAATTTTCTATTTATTCATCTTCCTTTCTTTCTTTCTTTCTTTACAAGAAATTTAAAATTAGTTGTACTCTGCGGTACTACAATGAACCGTTTTGTAACATTTTTTCAGTCAATTATTGAAAATAAATCACACAAGATAACTAACTGCATGAAGTTTGCATGTTCTCCCCATGTTCGCGTGGGTTTACCCCAGGTGCTTTGCTTTCTCCCACAGTCCAAAGACATGTGGTACAGGTGAAGTGAATAAACTAAATTGGCGGTAGTGTACGAGTGTGTGAATGAGTGTGTATGGATGTTTCCGAGTACTGGGTTGCAGCTGGAAGGGCATACGCTGTGTAAAACATATGCTGATAAGTTGGCGGTTCATTTCACTGTGGTGACCCCTGATGAATAAAGAGACTAAGCAGAAGGAAAATGACTGAATGACTGAATGAACTAACTGCATTTTATTGTGAAGAAGTGATTGTTTTTTTTTTTCATTCAGAAAATTTCTAATATAAGTGTACAAGGATATAAATACACTTTACAAGTCAGGATCTTACAATCATGGAAATTCTATATAGCGTGAACACATCTTTATAATCTAACATATAGTCATCCTATATTCAATGTAATCATCATTCACAACCACTTATTTTATTAAATTCACACAAAGTGATTTTAATGATTTTCTTTCATTATAAAATTAAATTAGTTAATGAGTTGTCCAAGACATTAGCACAGAAAGTATAAACATCCTAAAAATAAAACAATGATCTTTTAGGTTTTTGTCAAAATACTCCCCGATCAGAACCAAACAACATCAGAAAGATTCTCTTAAAGTGAAAGAACATTAAAGACGATTTATATCATAATCTGTGGTCCTTTATTCATATAATGCAAGTCGTTATTGATATAATGCAAGTCAATGGTGGTCACCTGTTTTTGAGCTTAAAAATAAACACATACAAACAAATGTTTTGATTAATTTTCATTTTTGGGTGAACTGTCCCTTGAAGGTCGAAAAACTATTTAAAATCAACAACAGATCATAAATGATCAAACGCATTTGTTGAACTCACTAGTCTGAAACCCATTTTTTTGTGATAATAACATTTTTAATCTGAACTGTTTTTCAGCTAATAATATTATAGTAAAGTAATACACACACAGTTCTGTTTTTAACCATATTAATATTTTGCATCAACACTCTCTTACATCAGAGGTGGTGGTCTCTTTATCCCAGTGGGCTGCAGGCTCCCGTCCTAAAGACACAGTGTAGGACTGCTGAGGACTGTGACTCTCATTTACACTCAACTCCGACACCAGAGCAACACTGCTGGCTACTGACACCTCCTCGCCAAACTACAAACATCCACAGAGAAAACAGGGGACATAAATGCATGAGATACTGCTTTTAAATAGCAGTTAATAAATGAGCTGACAAACTAATCTGTTTGTTTGGCTCCACCTTCAAAAATTAGTCTTATAAGAAGTACAAACAAAAGCAAAGATGACAAACATTTGTGTACTCCGCTTGTATAATGAAATGAGTGAACCTGAAGTGCAGGATGGTAGGGATTAAAGAAAACACAAGCAAATAGCCCAGTGGTTAAGTTCGCCGACATATAGCACCATGGTGCTCACGGCAACCCGAGTTCGATTCACAGCTCGAGGTCCTATGCCGACCCTTCCCCTCTCTCTGCTCCCAATGCTTTCTTGTCGGTCCTCCACTATTCTATCCCAATAAAAGATGAAAAACCTCTAAAAATAACTGTTTAAAAAAATATATTTCAAGTTCAAGACATTCTTTGTTTGACAGAAGTAAAAGCGAAGTGTTCCTACAGTCTTTGAAACCCAAGACCAGGGGTGCTCAAGTTGGTCACCCCTGCCCTAGACATTTAAAGGCGCAATATGTACACATTTTTCAATAAAATATCCACAAGACACTAGAACAGGGTTATTTATTTGGATGACTTGTGTACTTCTATTATTCTAAATGTTTGGAAGAATGTTCAAATCCAGGGAGATGAGCAATTTTGAGCACAGACAAAGAGCGTATGATGTGTTGCCATGATAGTGACATCATGCAGCCTCAATTTACAGTTTGGTATATAGAACTGGGTAACTGGGAAACAGCAAATATTGTGTTTAATATGTTCTGCTTCTGCATCTTATTATACGACATAATTAAAGCTCTGCTGCCTTTGTGCACTTCACACTCTCAGCAATTGTTTCAAGCATCTCGTTTCATTTCGATGGTTTTCAGATTTATTAGGCTTCATACTACCATGATACTAAGTTTTGAATATTTTAGCTCATGCATGAACACGTTAAGCCTGGATTATACTTCTGCACTGAGTGATCGGCGTGACCCATGGCGCATGCAATGTGCGTTGTCGTGCATTGATATACTTCAGCGTGCTGTTTGTGTTGCTCTGCAATAACTCTTCCGAAACGCTTGCTGGCAGTAGTTTTTATGTTCCTCTGTTTTGAGTTTCTTCGCTGGTGTTTTGTTTTTTCTGAACGCTACCTTAATGTGCATGTGGCTCAAATTCACTCATTTTGAGACGAAAACCGGCAGACATGCAACAACTTTAATCATAAAGTAAACACAAAACAACAGTTTCCATTGAGAGCTCCTTTATGGCACTCGACACTGGTAAACACTCGCTCCATCTGGCTCGTGCGGCTCTCACCCGCGCCCACACTCGTCAGTGCCACAAAGCTGACCAATCATAGAGCTTGCGCTACGCGTCGTTGCGTCATGTAGTAACATTTTTTGAGAGGAGTGCGTCAGAGTCGGTGATGGCCATGGCGAGGGCTATTAGACCACGTGCAGGCTGCACCGGCGCATATGCATGCGCTTGACGCGGAAGTATAAATCAGCCTTTAATTTGTTGTGAATATGCACCTTCTAGTGGCAAATAATTAAATACTTTGCCTTTAAGTTTAACTTCAAAATTGATTTGTAGACATGGAAAAGCCAAGTAAATGAAAAGGTTTTTAAAACTCCATCTGCATTTAATAATCAATTCACATTTTTGTTGTTAAGCGAACAATTTTTAGTGAGGCACCGGTCATGATTTTTTCATTGCAAATTCCAATTCCAATTCTGTTTTTTTTTAACCATCACTTCGATACTGATTTTGTTTTTCTTATTTCCTAGAAACTAGAAAAAAATAATTGTATATGAGCAAAACGTTTATTTGCTTCATTACAGGCTGAATCTGCTGTGACTTCAAATGAGGGGCTATTAACTGCACTTTAATCTTAATACACACAAGGGAGCAACACCCATTATCTTGGACTGTGATTTAATAGATTGTATAATTTCAAAATATGAAATGAAAAATCTATCTGAGAGTAAGTGTTGTAAACAAAGCAGCTGCTCTGGTTGTATTTAAATGCGTTATCAGCCTAGTAATTTACTATAATCCACACATTCAATGAAATTAACAGATGCACCACTATACTGAATGAAATCCATGTACATCAAGTATAGATGTTTAATCAAGCTTTAGACTTACAAATATAAACCCCAAGTGATCGCCTAAATGAGCTGAAACACAAACTGTCCAAACACATAAATACAGTGCCTATAGAAAATCATCACACCCTTTGAAAATCTATACCTTTACTCACATTACACCCTGCTTTCAAAAGAAGTTGAATAAAGGCACAGGTTAGTAGAAAGCTACAAAAACATTTTTTTCAGGCTGCATGATAAATAGTCAATATTTTAAAGGGGTTTGATGATTTTCTATAGGCACTGTTTGAACCTTACAGTATTTACTATAAAGTTGTTGCAATGCTATTTGTATGCAAATCTGGACACAGATTGGCCAAGCTGAAAAAAAAAGAAAAACGTCTGTTTGTCAATTGTGCATTTATAACAAT